>JABXWE010103429.1:0-22799 GCA_014611495.1 Limonius californicus | reverse complement strand
AATGTGTTAGTTTTCTTGTTAGCAACACTTTTCTTCTTAGCAACACTTTTTTTTTATTTACTCGTCGTTATAATGTTTTGTTACCATGTTAGCAACACTTTTAGTACATGTAATCAAATACTTTAATATATTAATACAGGAAACTTCGCCGAAAAACTCGTGACACTGACTGCAGCGATCCGTGCGGCTTGGTGGGCCACTAAGATTTGTATTTGACAGCTGTCGAAAACATTTGTGGCACATTTAAAGCAAATGCCATTTACTTTTTTATAGCAAAACCCTTATTTAATTAATAATATTTGGTAATTATGATATTTTACTTTACTTTGTAAGTTTAATAAGTTTATAACATTTTGTAGGGGTAGGTTCTTATTTATTAAAATGAATTTAAAACAGTAATCTGTACATTTATTATCCAAATTTACTGAAACTTGCCCACCGAACTGCTTAGATGACGCCACTATCAATGTCTCGCATTTCATCATGCTAAACGTATATGAGTTTCCTGTATTAATATATTAAAGTATTTGATGTAATCAAGGAAGCAACACAGTATCTTGCTTGATTAAATTTTATGACAAATTTTAAAATATGTTATGTCAAATTTTAAATTTTTATTTATCCTTTTCCATTAAGTATACGAAAAAATAGGATGTTCAACAGGTTTGAAAAGTGTTTCTTCCATGCTCGTGCAAATTTACTTGACTCGCTTCGCTGCGCTCGCTCGTTAATTAAACATTTGCACTTGCTGGAAAACTGACACTTTTCTAAACTTATAAAACAATCTACTATGGATAGGGTTAATCGCGGGAGATGACTCAATGAGTTAGATGACTTTTTCTGATTTATCGGTGATCGCGGTAACGCCGATCAGTTAGTGGTTGTAGAATTAGGTAGCTATTACTGTTTGTTGCTGGTTTTCGATTTGTGTTAGCTTTTTTCAATTATCGGCTGCTTGATTATACATTTTAGGTTATGTGAATGTAATATGGAGATTACTTAAAATGTATCATTTAGTAATAAAAAGGCGAGTAATTTCTCATTGTTACGTCGGATTAGTTGACCTAAGGTCAACCTGAGAAAGATGACTTACGTTTAATTACATGAATACTGGGTGTATTTTTGATTTTTAGTTATAGTTATAGACTATAAAAGGAAAATCAACTGCGAACGAGATTTATGGACAGAAGAACAACTGCAAGGTGCAGTAAATGCAATGAAACGCGGAAAAATGGGCGTTAATGCCTCTGCTAGACTTTTCGGTATACCACAGCCTGTGTTAGGAAAAGGAATTAAAAAATCCCTATAAAATCTGTGAATTAAGAGGTTATTTAAAAACATCTGCGTTAGGTCCATCTAGCCTTCTTGGAAGAAAATGAGATGAAAATTAACAACCACATACTAAAGTTGAAGAGAAAAAAGAGGATAATGCGTAAACAAAGGAAAATTGCTGGTCTTAAGAAGAGAAAAGAGGTATGAGTTTCTTCCTCTTTCTCTGAAGATACCGATGCAGAAATTGAATGTAATGAATTAATGATTCTGTGAAGATACTTCAGATGTAGAAGATGAAACAAAGTGCGCAGGATGCGGAGACAAGTATCAAACTACGTCTAAAGAAGTCTGACTTGGATGTGTTCACTGTTCTCGCTGGTTTCTTAAAAATAGCTCCAAGTAACTTAACTTGTGTGATAGATGTGGCAAAATCTTGACCAAAAAGTGAAACTAGTAAGAAAGACATATCACCGTAGTATATGAGTCAATTGACCCACACATATTGGGCGAGATAACTTTTTGCAGTATTCAGAATTTATGTTTTTGTTACTGTTTGAGCGGCTTATTTCTGATTATTTTGTTATTTCTTTGTACTGTATATTTACATCACTTTTTTATTTTTTCTTGTATTTTTCTTAATATTGTAGCGGCCCGAATTTGTGACTATTTAAATTCCCACAGACAATTCGAACTTTTGGACGTTCCATAGTTTTAGTTGTATTTTTGTAAGATTTCTATAAGTTATTATTATATATAATTTCTAATATCCTTTGGGTAATATGTTCGAGGCATCTCAGCTGCAACGTCAAGTTCCATTAAACATTCACCTGCCCGGCGCTTTGAGATATCTCAGCAGCTTACGGGCTTCCCTTGACGATTATGCTTGGAGGTATCTCAGCTGCAGCTTCAAGTTCCTTAATCCTTCACCTTGCACCTTCAAAAAACCACCCTGTATACAGGCCTATCACTTGATCTTTCTTCTTCTGTTTGAACTGAGCAAATAGTCTAATTTTCCAAAGGAAATCGCTTTACTCGAGATCACATGGGCTACCCCGGCTAAGGTTTCCTGTAGTTTCCTTGCCTGAACAGGTGAATACCGGGGGTAATTTATTTGCACTGTCTACAGTTAATATTTACATATTAGTATTAAACCTCTCTGGTGTTCTATTTCAGGTATTTAACTCAGCTACTCTAGATTCGAAACTACGACGATCACGATGAGTCACGACGAACAAAAGATAAACACAACACAAGGGTCGGTAACATTACAATATATCCGATTAATAAAATGTGGGCCGTCTCTCCCAGAATTACCCTACCTTGAACGAAGGTAAAATTGTTATTTCCAGAAGATGTAGGCCCAGAAACATTACCAGCAGGGAATATGAACTAGCAGTGTTAAATGGGAATCACCATGTAAGTCAAAGAGATTTAAGCACAAATGTGGGTAGAACTTCAGTTTTAGTACAATTCTAAAATCAAATATATTGAATCCCTATCGAGTTATTATTTCAGGGTAAAAAACAGAGGATGCGATCAGAACTCACTGGCAGCGTCAGGCAGGTGACATGCAACAGATAATAAAACACAGACTTCCTTATCTGTCACCAAATATTGGGCAGTTGTACTCACCGGGGGTTCTCCAGCCTATTACTTCTGGATAGGGATTCGAATAGGATGCGGGAGCTCATCCATCTATCGGCTAGCTGACGTGGCCCCAGCGATTGGTAACCATAGATTAATTACTATAATTACACATATCTTCCGGTGCACCAATCCTTCAGAGGGAACCAGGCAATTGGACTAAGTCCAGCCAGACATTGATGTAACATTCATAGTAATGTTAATAATTCGACGTAGGCGCCTTTACGAGACCACCTCTGCCAGCTAAATACCTCGCGAATGATTGCTAGATAAATAATGATTAAACATGCCACACACATAATATAAGTACTCTTATAACGAATTATATTCACTACGCTACTGTTTCCAATAACTACTTACATAGATACACAAGTCTTGTATAATATCGATAATGGGGCCCAACGCTTGTAACCACGTATAATAACACGCAAGTTATGTCATGGTTCTGCGAATTGTCTTGCTGACAATCCGCATTATGTTTCATAGATAAGTAGTAAGAATTCTAGCTGCATATGTTTGCCCTTTATAATTAAGTTTAGTTCAACTTGACCGTTTTGATTGTAAACTTGTTTCGGATTGAACTCCGACATTTTTGTACTTTTAAAATAAATCTTTTTAAAAAGCAATTTGGTCGTTAACTAAACGTAAATGGCGCAGTCGGTAGGATTTTCCAAAAGGGCTTAATAAGATTTTCAAAAATTAAAATCAAATTTTGCTCCTTTGAGTTTCAACTCTTAATTGGCGAATCCACAATTTACATCAACCTCCGAGCCAACTGGAAGGAAGCATTCCAACAATCGAAAGCAGAATTCCAAATCTGAGAATTAGCGTGCCAAGTGAGCGGGACAAGCATCGCCCCAGGACCGAGCACCGCTGGTTCCAGGAAAGCAGTTCATAGCGAACAACCGATTATTGTAATCAACCTGATCATCGGGATCAACATGAAATTGTAAGCGAAATTTTATTCTCATAAGTGAAAGTGATTAATAAATAAAATCATTTAAATTTTACTAATATTAGTTAAGCATAGAATAAGCGCAATCGACTATTTGAATTAAACCAGCCATTCCCAATATTGTTAGGACAAGTGGGCCAACTGATTTTATTCGTAGTCGACTATTGCATTGCATTTGTAAATTTAAGTTCAAGTAGAACGTGGTAAGCGAGACGATTCAGTGTATACACAGGTATATCTAATTTCTGAATCCACTCACGTTTTATGTGTAGGTACCCAGTTAGCCAACTAACTTAAAATTAAAATTAATAAAACAAGTGATTAATGATCGATACAGACACTTCGTCCGAAAGTGAAACTGATCAAACAGACAATTTAGAACATTCACCTGCCTTAAGACAAATTATTTTAAGACCACCCCGCTTAAGACAAAATAACATGAACGACCAACAACAAGGTCAAGCCCCTGTTGCACAAGTACTTACTGGTTATCCGCAAGGATTCCATATGAGTCTCCTGAATGAAATTCCCAAATTCGACGGTAACCCCGCAGAATTAAGCGAGTATATCCGCGCTGTGGAGGACATTACTCTACAATTTTGGCAAGAAAATAATCCCGACGCATATATTAACAAATTATTATTATCAGCTGCACGCAATCGCCTAAAAGGTGCTGCACTCGAAATTATAACTGGACATGTATACAATACGTGGAAGGAACTAAAAGATGTTTTAATAAATAATTTTGGAGATCAACGTTCAGAACTAAACATCCAAATTGATATGACCAGATTAAAACAATCTCCCAGAGAAACCCCAATAGAGTTTTTTAATAGAGTTCGATCACGGTTAGCAGTTTTAAATTCCAAAATAGCTTTAGGCGCTGAGATACAAGATGTGAAAAATTATAAATTATTAGCTTCAAAAAACCTTGCACTAAAAGCTTTCATAAGCGGTTTATTAGAACCCCTTGGCAGTTTCATACGCAGTCGCTCACCCAGTACATTAGAACAAGCTATAACATACGTAAAAGACGAACTAGATGTTCGCTACTTTCAAGGATTAGGAAAAAATTATTCTTTTAATGTCCACCCTCAAAATAAATTTCAAAAAATATCTAATAAAATACAACCAACTTTTCAAAATCAGTACCAACCTAATTACAATCAACAAAATTATTTACCCACTAAAATTCAGCCAACTTTTCAAAGTCAGTATCAACCCAATAATTACAATCACCAAAATTACTTCCCCAATAAACTGCAGTCACAATTTAAACCCAATTTCTCCCCAACATTACAATTAAACCCAAATCAACCTCCAACACAGTTCCCTGGATATCAAAAACCATTTGGAAAACCCGGACAAAATGTTTTTGCTCCGAAACGAAATTTCCAACCTCTTCACAAGCCTGAACCAATGCAGACAAGTACTATAAAAAAACGCCCTGCTTCACAGCAAGTGCAAAACCCTATTTCTTCACGACCGTTTCAGTCAAACTTTAATTCCAATTTTAGACCTCACAATTATATCCAACAATCAAATTTACCCAGAAATTTCCACTCACAAGAGCTACATAATGTAGATTTGCATGAATTTCCCGACTTTCCAGAAAATCATTATCAACAAGAAAGTTATTACGAAGAAGAACCCCTTGAAATTCCTGAAATTCCAAATCAAAATTACTACGAATTAGAAGAAGAAACCTTAGATCCTCTTCCGGAATATCCTGAAGCACCAATCGAATATAATGAAGATGTCGTAAATTTTCAATAAGAGCCTCGGTCGAATCTTTTTCAATCAACCCAAAATCAAACTTACCATATATACTAATTCCAGAAACTAATGATAAAATATTAATAGACACAGGAAGTTCACGAACTATACTATCACCTCAATTTGTACACACTTATTTCCCAGAATCAATATTCGAACACCCCTTCGAAATTTCTACATCTCACGGCACCACTTATCATAACTTGGTTGCAGAAGTCCCTATTCCAAATCTATTTTCTGAAGAAGGTACACACCTATGTTATTTGTTTAATTTTCACATCGAATACGTTGGACTAATAGGCACGGATTTATTAGCAAATTTACCAGCAAACATCGATTACCGATGGATGCATATTCAAACCGATAAAACGACAGTCCCATTTTATTACAACAAATCGAAATTAAAACAGGAAGAACAAAAACGTAATCAATGTAATTTTACCAAAATTAAACCCTCGGAAAATACTTTGAAAACCATAATTTTGCCACCGAGAATAGAACAAATTGTTGCTTTACCCGCAGTAGGAAAAAATGGTTACAAGTTAGCCCCTAAATTGCATTTAACCAAACATATTTTAATGCCCTCAGCTATTATAACTTTACGAAATAATTGGTTTTTTACTAGCCTAATAAATACTTCTGATGAACCCCAAACTTTAACTATTTCTCAGCCACTCATTCTCGAAGATTACATACCTACATCGGACCAAATTCAAATCAATTACCATGATGATTCAACTCGCACACGAAATCAAATACTCCTTCAAAATTTACGTGACAATTTAAGATTAGACCACCTAAATTCTGAAGAACAAACACTATTAACAAACCTCTGTCAAGAATACAAAGAAATATTTTATACATCCGAAATTCCTTTATCTTCAACAACTCTGACCAAACACCATATAAGAACAAAGACGGAAACCCCTATATTTACTAAAACATACAGATACCCACACGTACACAGACAAGAAGTTAAAAGACAAATTGACAAAATGTTAGAAGAAGATATAATTGAACCCAGCGAATCGCCCTACAACTTTCCCATTTGGGTAGTCCCAAAAAAACGTGACGCTTCTGGCAAACAAAAATGGCGAATTGTTATTGACTACAGACGACTAAACGAACAAACTATTGACGACAGATTTCCTTTACCCCGGATAGAAACAATACTAGATAACTTAGGTAGAGCTAATTACTTCACTACCCTTGACTTAGCTTCCGGTTTTCATCAAATCGAAGTTGAACCCCGTGACCGAGAAAAGACAGCTTTTTCCACAGAAGAAGGGCACTTCCAATTTAAACGCATGCCCTTCGGCTTAAAAAATGCACCTTCAACATTCCAAAGAATAATTAATACCGCCCTAACAGGACTCACCCCTAACCAATGTCTAGTATATCTTGATGATATTATTATTTATTCGAGTTCAATACAAGAACACATAATCCGTTTGAAAAATGTATTCCAAAAATGTAAAGCCACCAACATAAAAATTCAATTAGACAAATCTGAGTTTCTCCAGAAAACTGTGAAATATTTAGGACATATAATAACACCCGATGGAGTAAAACCAGATCCCTCCAAAATTGAAGCTATTAAAAATTTTCCTTTACCCACTACAAGAACCGAGATTAAATCATTTTTAGGTCTATTTGGATACTATAGAAAATTTGTAAAAGATTTTGCTAAGATCACTAAATTCCTTACTCACTGTTTAAAAAAAGAAAACAAAATTGTTCATAATCAAAGTTTTATAGACTCTTTTGAATATTGCAAAAATCTACTGATTAATGAACCCATTTTACAATACCCGGATTTTAGTAAACCCTTCGAACTGACCACAGATGCCTCAAAATTCGCACTTGGTGCAGTTCTATCACAAAATGGAAAACCAATTAGTTACGCTTCTCGTACGCTCAACGATTCCGAACAGAAATATAGTACAATAGAACGCGAATTATTAGCTATCGTATGGTCTACGAAACAATTTAGACCTTATCTATTTGGAACCAAATTCACCCTCTTCACTGACCACAGACCTTTAGTATGGCTTCGTAACCTTAAAGAACCTAATTCGAAACTTACTAGATGGGCTTTGAAGTTAGAAGAATTTAATTTTGAAATAAAGTACTTACCAGGAAAAACGAATAAAGTAGCCGACGCACTCTCTCGTGTTCAAATCCACCCACTAACGATTAGCGATGATATAATGAACGATATTGATGAAATTTTAAACGACATTGATCGAATAAACACACCTGAACCCATATCTTCCAATATTAGTGTAATACCTAATCAACCAGAACCACCTAATATTGACGATTTTATTGACATACCCATATGCATAACACCCACTCAAGACATCTCATCAACACTTATAAACGACGATAATGATTCATTAGTAGATACAATCCATACCCAAGAAAGCTCATCACCAGCAATAGATATCAGTGATAAACCTTTACAACATTTTAATAAACAGATAGAATTTATTGAAGCTAACTTACCCAGAAAAATTCAGACTTCAAAATTTGATGGAATCACCCATTATTCAGTCTTTGTAAACCCAAATAATAAAGAAATTAAATTTCACGAATTATTAATAGAATACTGCGAACCAAAAACGCATTATTACTGTTACTTTTCCAAAGAATCTTTATATCAAGAATTTTCTAAATATATAAAATCAATTACAAACGAAAATACCCCAAAATTTCACAGGTGTACTACACAAGTTACGTATGTGACTAACCCAGAAGACCGACAAAACCAAATAATGAATTATCATCTAGGTAAAACCAACCATCGAGGAATATTAGAAACAATTGAACATCTACAGCGTAAATATTTCTGGAAAAATATGACCAACGATATCAAAAACTTCATTAATAATTGTCAAACTTGCAAAATTCAAAAATATAACCGAAATCCAATAAAGCAACCTTTACAGCTGACCCAAACTTTGAACCGACCATTCCAAACAGTCCATATGGACATATTTCAAGTCAATAATAACAAATATTTAACTTTAATAGACGCATTTTCTAAGTTTGCCCAAGCATATCATTTACGTTCTAGCAACATGATCGACGTAACTGATCAACTATTCCAGTTTATTACTACATACACTACTCCAAATGTATTAGTAGTGGACAATGAATTTAATAAACAACCCCTCATTAATTTCTTACAACTACATAAAATTCGGTTGCACGTTACGACCCCATACCATCATCAGTCCAATTCTCCTGTAGAACGCTTACACTCAACCCTTCTAGAGCATTATAGACTTTTAGGAGAAATCCCAGAAAACCAAAAGATGTCCTACTGTATAATGGCTTACAACCATTCAATACATTCAAATCTAAAACTCACGCCTTTCGAAATTGTGTTTGGACACACAGATAATAAAAACCCTTTCGACTTGGATTATGAAAAATCTTTTTTTGAAAATTATGTAACTAGTCATAGAGAAAAAATGAAACATTTATACGACACTCTACATAATAAACAAACCCTTACAAAGGAAACACTAAACAAAAAAATTAATCAACCCCGAAAAAATAGAACCTTCAAAATAGGAGATCAAGTTTATGCTAAAACGAATGCAAGAAATAAAAAGAAACCAAGATTTTTAGGTCCCTGTATCATTGAAAAAATCCACGAACATGATACTTATGACATTAAGTATACCCCTACAAACACCACTCTCAAAAGACATGCTAATGACCTGATGCCTTTTTTAGGACACTCTCGAGCATCCTCTTCCTCCTCACCTGGTGGAACGACAAGTGCGAAGTGACAATACAAACTCTGACTGACAATCCCGGACTATACCCCTTACAAAAGGGTAAAGCCCTGTTGAAAGAATCCGAATGGACATTAATAAAAATTCTCGATTATACACCTATATTAACTAACTACAATATTCTCAAAAATAATCTCTTAAAATCAATTTCACTTTTAGAAAATCAAACATACCCCATCCCTCACAAATCTTTCACAAATCCAAACGATACCCTAATTAATCACGATAATCAACTATTAATCCTTAAACAGTATATCAACAAAGCTGATCAATTATTATATCAATTGTTCCCTGAGATACAAACCACTAGACAAAAACGAAGTTTGATAGATGGTTTAGGCACCGTTATAAAATTTATCACAGGCAACCTTGACGCAAAAGACGGAGAACGATACGAAGACATGATAACTAAATTAACCCATAACTCTGAAAAACAAAAGAACGTTTTGGTGAAACAAGCACAAATCCTCAATAATACCCTATCCACTATCCGTGATCTTTCAGATAATCAAAAATTATTGAATGACAACCTAAACAAAATTTTATTAGAGAATGTAAAAATTAAAGAAATAATAGCTACAAGGTATACTGATTCGATAATAAATCAATCAATTCAATCATTACAATTGTTCATTGACATTTGGCTCGAATTAGAAAACGCTCTAACATTTGCCCAAAGACAACAACTACATCTTTCCCTTATTGATAATGATGACCTCATTCGATCTCTTAATCAGATAGCTGAATCTGTAAATCGACTCCAAAATTTCAATAAAAAAGGTTTATCTCTCCCTTATACTGTGAGTTACGAAAATCTGCATTTATATGAATCAATTATAACAACCAAAATATATCAGAAAGACAAAGTCTTCACCTTCATCTTCGAAATCCCATTGATCAAACCATTTTGTGATTATCAGCTAATAAAATTAATTCCTTTTCCTGCCCGTGCTGCAAATGGAAGATTCCATATGATTGTACCATCTTACAATACTCTTTTATTTGATACCGATTTTAGCATCCCAATCGATATAGATTACTGTCGACAGATTTCTGTAGAACATTATTTTTGTTCCCAAGATAATCATTTCAGCATTCCAAATTCCAAATTATGTGAAACGCAATTGTTATTTTTTTACGAAAATCAAACATGCCAACCATATGTTTTCAATCTTACTTCAAATAAAATACTACGAATCGATACCGCTACATGGCTAATTAGTTCACCCACTAAAATTATTTTAGATATTCACTGTAATCAAGTTAATAATAGAAAAGAAATCACAGGTTCAAATATAATACACCTGAGTCCTGATTGCTCAGCATTAACAAATCATGACGAATTATTGACCACTACGAAATCTTCTTCTACTAAAGAAATTATTTTAAAATTGCCCAGTATTAGTAAACTGCATGTGCACGAATCCCAAGTTATCAACATTCCAAGGATTGATTTATCCCCCGTTAATACCCAGGATTTGATCAACGATCAAATACAGCTAAGTGATCAAAAAGAAAAGTTACTGAATGATAACTCCCCGGTCACAAATAGCTTAAATATTACTTCATTCATTATTGTTAGTTTATTAAGTATTGTTCTTATTTGTATTGCTTTATGCTTCTATTGTAAACGTAACTCTTTCAAAGCCAAATTATTAAAAATATTACAAACAATTCAAAATGAAACAATTACCACATCAGATAATGTACCAAATTCAACTTTAATACAGTGTAAAACTTAAATTTCGCTTTGACTACATTTAAGATTCTTGGCAAGGAGGAGTTATGTCATGGTTCTGCGAATTGTCTTGCTGACAATCCGCATTATGTTTCATAGATAAGTAGTAAGAATTCTAGCTGCATATGTTTGCCCTTTATAATTAAGTTTAGTTCAACTTGACCGTTTTGATTGTAAACTTGTTTCGGATTGAACTCCGACATTTTTGTACTTTTAAAATAAATCTTTTTAAAAAGCAATTTGGTCGTTAACTAAACGTAAATTGCGGAGAGACTGTAATGATTATAACAGGATTTATTATATGTAACTGTTACAACAGAGGAAAAATATACATGTATTTGATTCTGAAGTTATAAATAAAAGTAATAATGTCTGCAAAATCCTGGTAAGCACGCCCCAGGTACTGGGTCGGAGGTCGGCGGACGGTCTGCACAGGTTGCAGTCAAAGTGACGGCGGCGTGCGACGGTTGTACTCTATAGATTTAACTAAACAAACACAATGGTTGTCACCTGGCAATTAGTTTTAAATGCGTTTAACAAAATGTACCCACGAAACCACTCATCGGAGTCGTTTTCAGTGTTCGCACAGTTACAAGATTAAATTGTCACCTGGTACGCGTAGTTTAATTCGCCTGTGAAGCTGTTTGCGGATTTCTTGTCTTCGCTGGTTCAATTAACGGATCCAGATAACTAGCGGGTCGCTAGACCCAGATGCGCCGGGAAAGCGTGCTTGGCTTCGTAATCTCGAGATAAATAAATTTAAATGTTTCGTAAAATATTTTTAAATCAAAATTGACTGTACGGCGAGTACTTGAAATTAATTTAACGCCTAATTTTAAAAATACGTACAATCTGGCCTGACCGACTAGAACGTGTTGTTAAATTAGTTCAGAAATTCCCAATTAGGAAAAAAAATATGAAAATCAAAGGTCCAATTAATCTGGCCTGACCGGCTTATAAGACCTTCAATCTCTTATTTTACTGGTATGTTAACCTGATTGATATTATCTGGCATAACCTGCTGGATATTAATTAAGGCAACCCCAACGGCGAAGTGTTCCACAAAATGAATAAAGGCGACACCGTACAGGTTTTATGGAATTCTCCTTAGATGCTATTTGTTTGATATTTTCCCATGCCTCATTCGTATCAGAGTAATTTATATCTTTTAACTAATGAAAGTGTTCTTCTAAGTGTTGTAAAATAACTTCCTTAATTTCGGGGTCTTTTAACTTTTAGAAATCCAATCGTTGTCGTTTAATAGGCGGTCAAATGTTTTTGAGGCGCAGACATAGGTCGGCGACCAGGAGGTTGTGGTCCGATGGTACATTTGCTCCTGGGTATGTTCTGGCTGCTTTTATGCTATTGCGAAATCTCTTATTTATGGTAATAAAATCTATTTGATTACGTATAATTCTGCCTGGTTTGTCTCCTGAAGCTTTCCACGTATATAATCTTCTTGTAAGTAGTTTAAAAACTGTATTTGCAATGATTAGATCATTTTCTTGGCAGAACTGTATGAACCTGTCACCTCTGTCATTACGTATTCCTAATCCCCAATAGCCAACTATGTCGTCTCGTCTTCCTCTGCCTATTTTAGCGTTGAAGTCACCAATTATCATAGTGATTTCATCACTTTTTACATATTTTATCGCTATTTCTACTTGTTCATAGAATTTTTCAACCACGTCATCCGAGAGCTGAGCATGTGGTGCATATATTTGTATGATGTTTGTTTTTAACGGTTTCGTATTTAGTTGTATCATTGTAACTCGGTCTGATATTGGCCAGAAATTCAGAATTGTTTTATTAACCGCTGGACTTATTATGAACCCTACTCCGTTGTAATGATTTGTCGATTCCGTACCTGAGTAGTATACTGTATATTCGCTACTTTGACATTTGCCTGAGTTCGGCCATCTCATTTCACTCGCTCCGAGCAAATCTATACCAATTCTTTTCATTTCTTGGATAGTGTTAAAAGTCTTTCCAGCTTCATATACACTTTGCACATTCCACGGGCCAATTCTCATCTTCACAGCTAGCCGGGAGATTTTCGCACCCCTCCCCCATTTAAGGCGGGCCCGGGTCTAGGGGTCATTGTTCTTTTCCCAGCCATAATGATGATGATTTCCTGGGCAGTATAGTACGGTAGTTTCCCGTTGCTTTCCGTACCGCAGTATCACAACCGGTTCAGTCTCTATTTGCCTATCGCTTGTGACTATCCGATTTAGGACCTTTAAAGAAATCATTCTTATATGCTATACCTATTATTATTATTATTATTAGCCGTTTAGATCCCGGTGTCGGGCAAAGGCCTCCCTCATCTGTTTCCAATTAGTTTTGTTTCTCGTCTCTAACAACCATGACTGTCCTGCTGCTTCTGCCATTTCTGCTTCCCATCTCTGGTGTGGTCTTCCTCTTTTTCTTTGTCCATCTTTTGGCTTCTATTTTGTCGTTCTCAGGGCCCAGCGTGTTGTGGGCAGCCGACATACATGTCCTGCCCAATTCCATTTTAAATGTTTGCGTACTTCTTATATCTTTTATTCTCACTTTGTCGCTTAACTTGATATTTAACATGGATCTTTCCATTTTTGATTGGGTAAAACTTAGTTTCTGATATAGTTTCTTATTTAAAGTCCTCGTTTAAGTCATGGTCGGGATTACACACTTGTTGAATACACTTCTTTTTAGATGTATGGAAATATCACTATTTTTTAAAATACGATTTAGGGACCAGAATGACTTCCAACTCATGTCGATCCTTCTATTAATTTCCCGCTCGGTTCTGCTCCCAAAAGAATTAGCTTGCCCCAAGTATAAAATTTCTTGGACATAATTTTACAGTTTCATCTCCCAGTACTAAATCGTTTGATAGTTTGTTTGACATTAAGTTAGTTTTTTCGAAATTTATTTTTAGGTCCGTCTTCCTGCTTTCTTCACTTAATTCCTTTAGCATTAACTTCAGTGTTGCACTTCTTTCAGCTAACAGGATCACGTCGTCGTCGCAAATCTCAGGTTTGATAACCTTTTACCACTTATATCGATGCCGTATTTTTCCCATTTTCAGTTGCGGAAAATGTCCTCTAGAGTGGCTGTGAATAGGTTAGGAGACAGGGGGTCACCCAGTACTCGCAATCTCTTTCTAGTCTTATTTTTGCTTTCCCTTCTTTATATAATTCTTCGATTATTCTGACACACTTTGCTGGAATTCCCTGTTTTATTAAGGTCTGAATCATAGCAACACGTTGTAAGCTGTCGAAGGCTTTGGAGTAATCCACAAATGCTAGATGGATAGGTTTGTTGTATTCTTGGCATTTTTTCATTATTTGAGTAATTACCTGAAGGTTGTCCATTGTTGAGTAACCACTTCTAAATCCTGCCTGCACTGGTGGTTGATTTTCATTCAAATTATTAATTATTCTTCCTATAATAATGGTTGCAAATACTTTGTACAAGGTTGGTATAAGGCTAATTGGTCTGTAATTTTATCACTTCTTTATTACCTTTCCTATGCAGTAATATTATGGGAGTAGCTTTCCATTCTTCTGGTATTTCCTCGTCCTGTATTATTTTGTTAAAAGATCTTTTAATATCTCTATGGCTTCGTCTGGTAGCTATTTTAATTGTTCGTTAGATATTCTGTCTTCTCCTGGGGCTTTCTCTTCCTTTAGCGTACTTATGGTTTTCTTTATTTCTTCACTTCTATTGCACGGCAAGCATTTGCTTCATTTAGTTCGCGTATTTCCCAGATTTTGGGAACCTTTGTGTTTCTACTGCTGCTAAATATTTCTTTGTAGTGTTCTGTTGCAACTTGGATTATTCCTTTTCTAGTTCTTTCCCCTTCACCTCTCTTGTTTATTAACTTGCTGATCCATTGCTTCCCTTTGCCGAACTCCTTCCTCAGTTTCCTTGGTGAGCCCGTTTCCTCCATTATCTCTTCTATTTTCCCTTTCTCATAACGTTTCATATCTTTGCGGATTTCTCTCTTTGTAAGTTTGTCGAGTTCTGCGTATTCTACCCTGGATTGGATATCCTTCCCTTTTTTATTAACTGTTTCGTTTTCTTCCGTCAATTTCCCAGCTTTCGCGTTTGCCTTTTCTTCGGATTCTGTTTGCGTATTTCTTATTATTCTGTCCAACTCATCGTACAGATTCTGCACATTATGTTCTGTGATTCTTGATTTTTCTATAGCTTTAACTTTTTCTGATATTCCTATCCGAAATTTTTCATTATTGAAAACGGTTTCGCTTTTTGTTATCTTCTGCAGTCTTTTTATGTTTTTATTTGTTGTTATTGTTGCTCTCACCATCCTGTGATCTGCGCTTAGTTCGAATTGGTGTATTACTTCTGTTTTGGTCATAAGGGTTTTGTCTGATACTAAAATGAAGTCGATTTCATTGCAATACGTTCCATTCGGTGCTTTCCAAGTCCATTACCTTCCACTTCTTCCTTTAAAGAATGTGTTTGTAATAAATAATATGTTCATTACTGCGAAGCTTATTAGCTCTCTCCCTCTATCATTTCTTTGACCATAACAGAATTTTGCTGTTAAAATCGCCCATCACTCTGATTCTATTCGTTTGACTTCGTGCTTTTTCTAACGCCTCTTCTACTTTATCATAAAAATCTGTACGTCTTCTTCAGATCCACTGATCCAGCCTCAGTAGGTGCATAGACTTGTATTATTACCAGTTTCTCTTTTTCATTTAATTTTATTGTTAACATTGCTATTCTGTCCGAGTACCCTTTTACCTCTTCTACTAGTTTTATTATGTTTTTATTTATATAGAAACCGACTCCATTTAGTCCTCGTATTTCTCCCTTGGAATATAATATGTTTCCGTTCCTTCTTTGTGTTGTGTTGTCGCCCATTCTTCTTGATTCTGCAATCGCTATTATATCCCAGGAAATTTTTTGTGTTGCTTGTTCAAATTCTATTAAACTCTTTTCGGTTCTTAATGTTCTAACGTTAATGGTACATATTTTTAGCTTCTGTATTTTTGTTTGATTCCTACCATGCTTGGCTGCTATTTGTGTGACTGTGGTTGCGGGGGGGTGTCGGTCTTGCATTTCCCTGGTGACCGGCCTGCTAGGAAGTGTTTGGTAGTTCTTTCCTCGTTTACCTTTTTTCGTATCCTTTGGCATCGCGTGTGTCGTCTTCTTTGTCTGGCTAAGTGAGTTTTTTCTTTTTAGTTTTGTGTTTCCTTGGGGTTGTTCTTTTTTGGATAAAGTTTCCCCTTTCCTTCGTTCCAATAGTACCACATATCATTGACTTGTAGTTTCCGGTAGCCGGATTTTGTTTGTTTTCCTTTCTCCTTTTGTTCTCTGGCGATTTTTCTTATCTTTGCCTGTATTTTTTGCTCGGTTTTGGTCATATCGTTTTCCACATAAATGCTTTTTCCTTTTAATTTGTTTTTGTTTCTCATGACCTCTATTTTGTCTTCCCAATCCTTGAATTCTACTACTATTTTTTGGCGTTGATCTTTTCCAATTTTATATGCTGCTCTGATGTTTGCGCTTACTTCCATTTCTTTGTGAAAGAATTCCTTTCCTCCTTCACCTATTTTTTCTGTTGTTATATCTACCCCACTAATCACCATCTTGTTCTTCTTCTTTCTTCTCTTTTCAATTTCTAGCTTTTTTCCAGATCGTATATTCTTTTGTTCATATCAAATTTCTCTACCTCCCATTTTTCTTCTTTAATTTTTATTTCCTCTCTTAGTTGTTTGATTTCCAAATTGGTTGTAGACATTTACGATTCGATCCTTGCCATCATCTCCAGCATTTTAGTTTGAAATTCCTTAGTTTCATCCATCCTCTGAAGTTCGCGTTTTGCGTTTTAGTGGTTTCGATGGAGACTGCTCATGCTTGTTTTGCGTAAAAACATCGCTATCACTTGTGGCATCATCCTGAATTAAAAACTGCTTCTTATAAATATACTTTGTAATTTTTCTTTAAGTTACGAATTTTTGGCTACTATTGGCAACGTTGCACTTTCACCTGTTACTCTTATCGTATCAGATTCGACCCCGCACCTAACCTTCAATCGCCTCCTAATATCTGCTCTCTTGCCTTTAAACGGTGGCGCGCTTTCTATGAATAGGTTAAAAGTTTGATACAGAACTTGACTTTGAACTCAGAGTTGTTTTACACAAATTTTTCACTTGGTCAGCCTCACAAACCTTTATTTTACACAGACGCGAAATTTTAACACCTGGCTGCTACACAGCGTTGCCTATGCTATAATTAATACAGTAACATGTTTTTTAATTGAACTTCTATAGCATCAAAAATTCTCCCGAGGGGAAATTTTATTTAGTTTTAGTTTCAAATTTATTATTCTTCTACAATTTATAAGACATAAGTTGTAAGCAATTCCAAATTTACTTGACATTGTACAAATGCAAATACCATGTACAGTTATAGAGGAGGCTATGTAATGTTACTACTTTAAAAATAAATTCTTTCATTACAGTTGCTCTGTTTTTTGACTTTATCATAATTAATCTTCCTGAATTTAAATTTACATAGCAGAATATATTACATCAGATCAAATTTATGAATATTAATCAGTATTTAAGCTTAATAAAATTTGTGGCACTTATTATGGTTCATTAAACCAATCCCTGCTAAAAGTCTCAGCATAGATTTCTACCTTGTGAAACTGAAGCCTATACAATCAAAAATGGCAAACTAAGAATAATTATGTCCAATCACCTCCAGGTAACACTGAAATATGGTTGCTGTTCACGGTGCAGCAAATGCCCAAAGCTACATATACACGCACACATATACAGTGTGGAACAGTCAAATGGAATAAATTCGGTATCTCAATTATTGTGAATATTTAAAAAAAAAATTCGAGACACGTCAGTTTCAGCTTATGAAATATCATCGTGCAACGAAAAAATGTCATCCCTAAATTCAACCCATGATGGGCAAGAATTTTCTTGCAGTAGAAGTTGGGTCGAAAGATTAGAAAAAAAAAAACACAATATTTGTAGTGGAAAAATTACAGGAGAAGCTGCGAGCGTGAATATGGATACTGTGGAAAACTGGCAGAAAAATGTATGGCCGAAAATCAGGGAAAAGTTTAACGACAATTAATATATTTAACGCAGATGAAACGGGCTGTCTTACAAACTTACACCCGACAAGACACTAAAATTCAAGGGCGAGCGGTGCATTGGAGGAAAGTTATCTAAGGAACAGATCACAGTATTGGTATGTGCAAATTTAATTGGTACCGAAAGAAGGAAATTACTCGTGATTGGCAAGGCAAAAAATCCACGCTGTTTTAAAAATATAAAACGCCTTCCAGTTAATTACAAAGCGAACAAGAAGACCTGGATGACGTCGAACCTTCTTACAACTGAATTCCGTCAATGGGATGAAGAATTGCGGCAGAAAAACCGAAACATCTTATTACTTGTTGATAATTGCCCTGCACATCCGGCTGTCCAACATCTGCAGTTTATTAAATTGGTTTTTATGCCTCCAAATACAAACTCAAAACTGCAACCCATGGATCAGGGTGTTATACATTCCCGTTACTACAGACAATTTCTTCTTTTACGAATAATTAACCGCATTGATGAAGGACAAGATCAACACGTAAATTTGCTAGATGCTATAAATTTTGTTCATAAAGCCTGGCAAAAGGTAACGACAGGCACGATAGCTAATTGCTTCAGACATGGGGAATTTTTTAATACAGAACAAGTACTACAAGACTATGATTCAGATGACGAGTTGCCCTTGTCCGAGTGGTTGAATAAACAACGTAACAAAGAAACTGATGACTCGCCTGCCTTTATTTTAACGATTGATATGGGCAGATTTCAGGATTGTGACCTTGAAGCTTACATAGTTGTGGACGAAAATATTGCAACTACAGAAATTTTAAGCGACAAGGACACTATTCGAGAAACCAAAAATAAGCAAGTCGAGGAAATTAGCAGCGACGATGACGACGAATCGGTTTCGGGGAACGATGTTGCCATTCCAACAGTACAAGAGGCAATTAAGAAAGCAAATGATATCCGCTATTTTCTGCAATCGCGTAATATCCCGGTTAGTATATTAAATAGTTTTGCCGAAGTAGATGCTTACATCGACAAACTTTATTCGGCTAGTAGGTAATAGGGTAAACCATACAGTCATCGGCCACCCGCCAGTGATTGGCATAACTACAGGATATCGCTTAGGAATTATACTGCTCTTAATTTTTAGTGCGCTTTATCAAAAAATATGGTAGTGGCAACACTTGCGCATCTGCATAATTTGTATGTTGGCAATAGCTTGTAACCTCAAATAATAATCGTCATATGTGTTAGGTGGTGTGGAAAGTTTGTGATAATTGTAAAAACTGTCAAGAATTCTTAAGACCTACGAGTGTGTAAACAACTATAGCTTCTAAGGTATGCCAGTTTTGGCGAGTGTATGGTTTTTTTAGCACTATTAATGCATTAAGTAATATTATATTTACGCGGGAATTGCTTCTTTAGGTTAAGTTATTATTTAATTAGCTATGCCAATCACTGACGGTGAATTTTCTTAAAAATACAGTTATTGGCCATGTGGCCAATAACTGTATTACAAAGTATTTTAAAAGTTTTAATTTATTTCTTTTTAACATGATAAAATACACATTTAGGGCACATTATATAACTTTTTTCATGTCAACTATCATTCCTGACAGAGGTTGGCATATGCCAATAACTGTAATATTTGTATGGCCAATAACTGTATCTCTTATTATTTAGATGCCTAAGGTACAAGGGGGTGAAAAATATAGTAAGCGATATACAGAAGAGAGTGTTTTATTAGCTCTAGAAGCAATAGAAAAAGGAATGTCGCAGAGAGAAGCAGGTAAAACATTTGGCGTGCCGAGGCAAACATTGCAGTTTCGTCAAAGTGATAAATTTAAGAAGACCAGTTTAGGGCCAAACCCTGTCCTCACCAACGGTGAAGAAAGCATTTTAGAAGAATGGACTCTTACCAGCTATGAAAAAGGATTCCCTGTCCGTAAAGTTGATATACAAGCATCTGTAAAAGAATTTCTGGATTCTAAACCCCGAGAAAATCCATTTAAAGATAATCTTCCGGGGGACGGGTGGTACAACGCTTTTCTTAAACGCCACCCTGCTCTTACCCATCGAACGGCAGAATCGGTTACAGCTGCTAGTTCAACGATTGCGGAAGGAGACATTCGTAAATGGTTTGCTTCTGTAGAAGACTACCTTAAAGCAAAAGGTTTCGACAATATATTACAAGATCCCTCGAGAGTATTTAATGGGGATGAAACATGTTTCTACCTGTGCCCTAAAAACACTAAGGTTCTTGCCCCTAAAGGGGCCAAAAATGTGTACGAAATTGATTCAGCACAAGCAAAAGTAAACATAACGGTAATGTTTACTTTTTCAGCGTCGGGGGAAGTTACCGATCCAATGATTATATATCCGTATAAAAGATTACCGGCAGCCATTATCAATTCTGTTCGTTGTTGTTCTTCTACGTGGGGAATTGGTCATAGCGACAACGGTTGGATGACAGCGCCAGTCTTTTACGAATACATAGGAAATGTGTTTCATCCATATCTTGAAAAGGCTGGAGTAAAATTTCCAGTAATCCTTTTTGTCGATGGGCATTCCACGCATCAGACCCTTAAGCTAAGCCAACTCTGCACCAAATTACAGATTATTTTGATAGCGCTTTACCCAAATGCGACCAGAATTATGCAACCTGCGGATGTTGCAGCATTTAAACCTCTTAAAACAGGCTGGAAGAGAGCTGTATTAGAATATAAAAGAAAGAATCCTCGCCAACCGCTCACAAAAGAACGATTTGCTCCGGTTCTAAAATCTGTGATAGATCAATGCACAAAAGCGGACACGATTAAGAATGGATTCAGAGCTAGCGGTTTACAGCCGTGGAACCCATCTGCGATCGATTTCACTAAATGCTTAGGCAGGAATAATAGCAAGGTTGAACCATTTCGCACAGCAGAAGATAATATGAGTATTTCGTATAATAAATTTAAGGAGATAGTGGGAGACGAAAGAATCAAATTATTTGACCAAATTCATGAAGATACTGAAAATACTGATGAATTTATTTTACTATACAAAATATACCAAGAATTTAAAGTACAGGACAGTAATTTAGATAAAACTCCGAATTCAGTTCCAGATAAAATCAGCAGTGATTTGTCTCGTACATCTACATATAATAAGGAAAACAATTTAAAAGAACACTTCGACATCCAAAATATTGACATTATCTTTGCCGACGAAATAGTACAAGACATGAATTTCGAAAATTTAAGTAATAATCTCGTAATGGAAGTAGACACTACTATGCTTCAAGAGCTAGAGCAAGAAACAACCAATTTAGAAGAAATTATTCTAAGCGATAAAGAAGGGAATAAAAACGAAAATGAATTGAATATGAATGACGCAGAAAAAGAAATGCTAAGCGAAAATGTAAATAATGGAAATACAGTTGATCATGATCTAAATATGGATAGTAACGGAAATCAATTGTTAACCAAAGATAAAAACGAAAAGAGTAATGAAAACGAATATTACGTATATAACAATGACACAGAGGAAAAGCAGATACTAACAGAACAGAACGCAGAGAATAATAATGAAGATTTTTTGTTAAACGCCTCTCTCCGAGATTATATTGTTTGGCCAAAAACTCCCGAGAGAAAAGGAAAAAAGCAAAGCGAAAGATTACCTTTCGTGTTAACATGTTCCGACTGGAAAAAAAAACAGGAAGAAAAATTGAACGCCAAAATAGAAGAAGAAAAAGAAAAAAATAACAGAAAAGTGGAAAAAGATCTCAAAAAAGCCCAAAAAGAAAAAGATAAATTAGAAAAACAGACAGCAAAAAAAAGAAAAAACAACAAAAATAAGGTAATGAAAACTAAGCGTGCCACTAAAAAACATGAAATAATTGTAAATGAATATTTACAAAAGGCAAATGAAAAGAATAAAGGTACTTCAGAAGAAAAATATGTTAGTTCTGAAGCTAGCACAAAGTAAAAACGACAAGATTAATATAATATCATGCATAAGCATTAAAACCACACCACAACACGTCAGAAAATTATTTGTTGATGAAGACGATAACCAGCTCGCACAAACCGGGATTAAACCTTTTAAAAATGCACTAGTCACAAACAAAATGTGTTACATTTGTGCTAGTAAAATACAAACCACAATGAAAGGAATTAAATGTAATAGTTGTAACAGAACCTTTCACATTAAATGCATTCTTAGCAAATCGCCTGCAACAGATGGAGTTTCTGATTTTTATTACTGTAAAACTTGTACTTTAAAAAAAACTAACAACTGTTAAATATGTGTATAGCATTTAACCCTTTAATAAAGTTTATACTTCTATTTATACTAATTTTCGTTGTTGTGTTTCATCTAAAATGGGTATGCCAATAACTGTCGTAAAAATGGCCAATGACTGTAGGACGGTGGCCAATAACTGTAATTTCTGCATCATTTTAAATATATATATTTTTTAAATAAAGAAGTAAATTTAAAAACACTTTTGAACAGGCACAATTGTTCATTCATATTTA
>JABXWE010103425.1:0-39594 GCA_014611495.1 Limonius californicus | reverse complement strand
TTTTTTCATAAACCCAAGAATAAAAAAGTTTTCCATTTGTCGCGAACTTAGCTAGACACATTGTATATATATATATATATATATGTGTGTGTGTGTGTGTATATAGCTTAAGAGAAGCCATTTGAAGCTAAAGCTAAGAAAATACATGAGCAAGAATTTGAATATACAAGAAAACTCGAATTAGAATTGATGCTGCTTTGAGGGGGAATCAGTTTGCGTTTATTTTCAACCTTGCCGCTTTATTAAATGTTCTAGTGATTCATCATTTTGAAGGACATTAAATTCTCCTTGTAATGCTTCCTAGTTTTTCGAATTCGGATCAGTCAAAAAGAATAATCGAAACATCGCCACGGAGTATCCATACCAATTTAAAAATGTCGTGTTTTGTTGTCAGTAGTTGTAGAAACAAATTACTATTGATTAGTATTTTTGACAGTGACCATCATCGAGTTCAGTCGAGAATTGTAGTTGCCTTTTGAATTGTTGTTGTTTATTTTGTTACAAAATGGTTTATTCTATTACGAAAAGGATATTAATAATTGCACTTTATTATGGGAACAGTATGCTGGAATTTATGGCGATCGCGTTGTTGGTCCTTTTTTTCTAATGGAAATCTAACAGGAAAAACGTATTTGGATTTAATACGAGATCATGTTGCTCCAGCAATAACTGAAATGATGGAACAAAATGACCTTTACAATGTAAATGAGTTAATGTTTCAACAAGATGGAGAACCTCCACACTAGGCTGTTGTTGTTCGTTAGTATCTGGACGAAACATTTCCTCGTAGATGGATTGGTCGAAGAGGAGCAGTGGGGTGGCCTGCGAGGTCACTAGATTTAAGCCGTTTAAACTTCTTTCTGTGGGGCCACATAAAAAGTAAAATTTACAGCACTCAGCCAGAATCCCTAAATTGTTTGCGTCAACGGATCGACAACGAATGCCGTCAAATTACCCCAAAAATGCTTGAGAACGCCCGAAACCGTTTTCAACAAAACCTGTACTACTGTATGGATGCTGGAGGTCAACATTTCCAACATTTAGTAAAGTAAAAGTTAAGGTAAATTGTAATCAATAAAACATTACTGGTGTAAATTATGGTAAAGTGAATAATCATGAATTATGGGTTTTTGGGTATCTTTAAAAGGCATTTTCTCGAAAACTGCTGATCCGAATTTGAAAAACTAGGAAGCGTTAAAACGAGAATTTAATGCCCTTTAAAATGATATATCACTCGACCCCCTTTCCCATTTAAAAATGTAGGGGTAAAGCTCACCACTCCTAAGAGGTTGCAGTGACAAGGTTGAAAATAAACGCAAAAAGTTTCTCTTCAAAACAAAAATTGAAGGGTTGGAGCGATTTTTTAAAATATCACTATAAATATGAAAAATCAGGTCTGTTTCGTTTTTACTCTGCTGCACTGAATGATACTTCTGATCCTGCGGCGATGCTTTATAATTACAGATGTATACAGTTTTCGCTTTCAGTACAATGTTATTTTTTTTAAACTGGGAAAATATATCTGCGCGTCAGCCATATATTTTAATACAAGTGAATAAACTTGTGATTCTCATACGGAAATTTGTCGCTACCCATCATTTATATATAAATTTACTGCGAAAATATGATGGTATTTTTTATGTACTGCTGTTTACACATTTTCTGATAGTTCTTGAAAACCATTCAATCCATCGATTGTTAGACGTTATTGAGTGCTTTTCTTTGTGATCTCGCAGCAATGTCATCCCTAAGAACGATTCAGATAAGCTTCGTCATTATTGTAAAATTACAACTACGTCATTGTAGCATACAATGCAGTTATAATCAACTATCATAACTAACAAAAATTCTAGACTGTTTGTAATGCTTTCAATTACTTTCATGATGACTAGCTTTATATAAGATAAGAACACTTATGAGCTACTTATATATTAAATAAATTGGTCGTTATCGCATCCTCTTCAGATTTTAGGAACGTATATAAACTAAAGTAGAGGTAAAGAAATCAGTGTTCGGGTTAGACCGAAAAACGCAGGAACAAGCATATTTTAAATTATAACAATTATCATGGTACTTTCAATGGATCGCTGGAGAGGAAAAGTCGCCGTTGTAACAGGCACAAGTGCAGGGATTGGAGCTGTAATTGCAGAACAGCTTGTCGATGCGGGTCTCAAGGTATACTTTACAATTTTCTATATTAATTGATTTACGTCTCTCATTCAAATATCTCTAGGTTGTTGGTTTGGCTAGACGTAAAGAACGCACTGAAGCGCTAGCCAAGAAACTTGAAGGCAAAAGTGGAAAGCTTTACGCCGTCAAGTGCGACGTCAGTAAAGAGGAAGATATCATCGAAGCCTTCAAGTGGATTAAGAGCAACGTGGGTCCTGTGCACATTCTCGTAAACAACGCTGGTATAATCAGAGGGACGGATCTAATTAACGGCGATGCGAAAATGTGGAGAGAAATTTTTGACACTAACGTTCTCGGCTTGTGTGTAGCCACGAGGGAAGCTGTCAGAGACATGAGGGCTAACAAAGTGGATGGCCACATCGTTCACATCAACAGCGTTGTGGGACATATCGTTCCCAATATTCCTCAATACAATTTTATCCCGCTTCTAAGCACGCCGTGACTGCCTTAACGGAAACGCTCAGACAGGAATTGAATTCCATTAAGAGCAAAATTAAAATAACTGTAAGTAAGGTTTCCTATATCTACAATTTAAAGTTTTCACAATCAGGAAGTCAAGTTATGTCCTACTGTGGAAGTAAATTGAAAGCGAAAGATTAGTATTTATGGTTTTTAGAGTGTCAGTCCTGGAGGAACCGAAACTGAAATAATACAAGCGACAGGATCCGCAGTTCCAAAGGCAATCGAAGACTTTTTAAAGTCGGGAGCAACTATTTTAAAATCGGAAGACGTTGCAGATGCTGTGATATATACTTTGCCTACTCCTCCTCATGTACAGGTAAAATATTTCATAGAAAGTGTATGTAACACTGAATTTTCTAAACATTGTTTTTACAGATTCATGAATTAACAATTAAACCGCTAGGGGAAACAGTTTAAAATAATATATCAGTTAATAGTTTTTAAATGTATGTATGTACATTTTAGAAACCTTACTGTAAATGAAATATTTAAGGCTTTGCGTTTAAATAAACGATGGAAATAAATTATTCCTTAATGTTAAATTCCATATTGATATTTATTTATGCCATTGTTTTAAGCATATTAATGACCAGTAAAAAGGTTGTAGAAATTTGCAGTTTGCTCTAATTTAAGGATATACTTCAGACATATAAACAAACAAAAAAGTGTATATATAGGCATGTGTGTATACGTTAATTTCACGGAGTAGTTTTAAAAGAAATTGATTTTCATGTATTAAATTACCATCATGCTAATTGTAAGTCCCTATGACTAATACACAATAACAACAACAATATGTGTTACATTAATTCAAAAGAGTTTCGCTAAATTTATTAGCATGTATTACAACATAATCTTGTAAATAGCCTAAACTAACTAACTAATGTATTAGTATCTCACTGCTGGTGAAAAATCAAAAATTTGATATACATTTAATTTGACATCTACTTCTACCCTGAAGGTCCTGGGTTTAATTCCCAGTACCGAGACATCGGATTTTTAACAACCGTTCCCCCCGGAAGGCACTGGCCAACCAGCGAAAGTAATTAACGGTTCTACTAATATTCATTATATTAGTATTTAACAAAGTTGGTGCATTGGTGCAACCATAATAAAGTAAAATAAATAAAAAACATGGAAATGTGTTGTTTGATTCAGAATATGTTCAAAATTGCTTCCATACAGTTTCACACATGTTCCAATTTGTTTCAAAAATTATCTTCGGATTCAAGAAAGTGTGTCAGGTATTCATATTTTGTAAATCCTACTAATTTACTACCGGAGTTCGCTATAGGTACTATTATCATTCAATGTACTCTAAAGTGATAGTCATAGATGCACAGCTCCTTTTCCAATACAATTACCTCCAAAGACATTATTTCAGGCACTCCTAACAACCCAACTGTGGTGAGCAGAAATTCCATAATGTTGCTATCAAATTTGCGTTATACATTGAGTTCTAAATCATTCAATAACCCGGGTAAAATGTTTTGTACAAATTCGAAGTTACGTTGTCTAGTAAAATTTTCATGGAAAAAGTCTGGTCCAATAATATGGTTACATACTATTCTACACCAAATATTTACAGAAAAACTTTTTGACAGTGGATAACACGTATCCAATGCGGATTCTCTTTGTGGATGTTACGCCTATATTACTCATGTCACTCACCATTGTTTGAGAATGTTGTCTCATCGCTAAACGATACACAATTTACAAAAATAGGATCCAAAAGAAATGGATTCTAAAACAATTACTAATTGCAATCTTCTCCGAAGGTCCTTTTTTATGAACCAAAGTAACGTGATAGAAATGAAAATCATGTGCTTCTAATATTCTTCTAACTAAATAATACCTACATTTTAGCTTAGATCGCTTTGAGTTACATAGGGATTCAACTTCATTACATCTAGCACTGCTAGATTACATTCCATGTTTATAATCGTTCTGAACCCAAATCTTTTGGACTCAACAAGCTTATCTTCGTTTCTTAAAGAAGATTAAGCAGTCTAAGTATATTTTTCAGACAGTCGGCTTCTAGTTAGATAGCGCTTGATATAAATTGCTGGCTACAGCCACCTTTCCTCTTCATTTTTCAGAAATAAACAGCAAATTTGCTTTCCCATTATTTTAAACATTTTTCTTAAAATGAAAGTTCTCAGTTCGGGTTAGTATTATCATAACTAGGCAACATTGATTAATTTAAATAAATTAAGCAAAAAGAGATTTTGGTTTCCATACCATATGTATGTTGCTTCAAACTAGTTTTAAGGGGGGAAACTTAACTGGCCCACCCTGTAAATATGCTTTCTCAAAATCTATTACCAATGTTTTGCTTTCAGAACTATTCGCTACTAAAATTACCAAAACGAACAAATAATTATTTGTATATTAGTTCTTCGTATCTTTGTCCTTCGGATTCGTCAAGGTATCCTGTCCAGAAATTAAACATAGAACCTAAGCCATCTACTAATTCCCTTCTTGATTTTTGTTTTTTAGAAGTTGGAAAGAGTTGTTCTAAAAGTATATCTGTTTCTTCCAACTATTGTTTAACTATTAAAAGAAGATTATTATAGTTCTCTGTTATGTCACTTATTTGCTTAAACTCTCTATTTTCTATTAAGTAATAGTTATTGTCTAAACATTGCTAAAATTCTTAATAATTCGTCTCCAAGCTTATTATACGAGGGCTGTCCTTTTTCTGCTAAGCCTAGTAAAGTAATACACGGTATATTGAGAAACCAAATTTATTTATAATTTTTCGAGGTATTCCCCGCCACAGTCAAAGCATTTTTGCATCTGTGGAAACCAACCTTTAAAACATTTTCTCCAATCTTGCCGCGTTAGGTTATTTCATTATTAAATGCGTCAACCGCTTCTTCGGCCGATGTAAAACGTATATCCCGTATATATCCCGTGCTAAGTCTGGATCCTTGGTCTTGGACGGTTTTCGCGAACATTTTGGAGAACTTGAGGAAAACACACTGTAGTGTACCATTCAGCGTTACCAGTATGAGGATCCTCCAATGCTAGAGTGGGAACATGTCCAGTAATCCAAAAAAATGTGGCGACAATCTTTTCGTTTCGGCTTTTTTCACGAACAACTTTTGTTAGAGCCGATTCGTTCTCAAAGATCCAAACTGCCGACTGTTGCTTTCTTTCGGAATCACAGCAGTATATCCAAATTTCATCATCTGTAATAATTACATCAAATGAGACGATCCATTGTCAAAGCAATCCAGTGTAGATCTGCACCATGCCACACGGTTTTCTTTTTGAACTGGACTCAAATTGTGGGGAATACAACACGCACAAAGCTTACGTACCAGTTTGTGTAAAATGGTGTCAATTGCTTTCGCACCAATCTTTAAAGTTACTTGTATACTCCTGGCAATAACATGTCAGTCCTCTTCAATCATGTTTCGTGCAAGACCAATATTCTTTTCGGTAACTGCCGTTTTTGGCTTAGGAGCTCGAAAGCTGTCAATTAAGGAAAGTCGACCACGTTAAAATTTATTGTACCACCGCTGTACGGTAACCAAGAAACACGACTTGTCACCAAACACTCGGTTGATTTCCTCAAAACATTCTTTACGGCTTAAGCCACGCGTGAAATTGTAAACACTCACAGCTAAATATGTTCTTTATTCAACTCCGTGATTTTTTGGGAAAAGGATTGCTTTAAAATTATGTATTTTAAAAACCTTCAAGTATATTTGACAACTTTCAATATAATAAAACTTGTACACAACTACGTTAAAATGTCAAGCAAAATTTGTTTCAAAATATCACAGCCTGCTGGATGGGTTTAACAGAAAGAGAACAGCCGTCGTAATTACTAATTGCTGGGGAGTAATCCATATTTCTGGTAATTATCTATTCACTCTCCTTAATTATGGCATTTCCCAATTTCAAGGGGTATATAGCTGGGTTTCCTTTCAGATCTCCAGTGGTTACGCCACAATTTGTCATGTGCTACCAGTAGGTTAAGAGAACGGGGTTCTGTCTGTAATGGATTAGATTTCATTAATATGTCGTTCTAAGGTTTTATTGGTATTTATGTTTTTCAGAAGATATTTATCTTTTTCTAAAATGTATATTACTTTGTTTTTTATTTCGTGCGCCAGCTTTATAAACACAATTTGTCCGATTTTCATATTTCCTAATTTTTTGTTAAGCTTTAATTTTTCATTTCAATTTCGGATTTCATCTGCTCTTTCCCCCTTGTTCAAAATGTTTGTAATTTCAGTTATACAGCGGTAGAAGGTAGGAGAATACTATCCGTTATTGGTTTATACTCTTTATCAAACTAATATTCTTCTAATTTTATACTCCACTGAATTAATTTTTAGCTTGGTTCGCTGATATTACGTAGGCAAAGTAAAGGTCTATGGTCCGCAAAAATTTTAAGCTTATTTTCTAATAATTGCCTAATTATGTGGCCCAATCAATTACAAGTAATTCTCTCTTAATTGTCGCATAGATAATTTCAGATTTGTTTAAGGTATGAGGCATAGTAAATGGGATTTCCTTGTTGAGATAAGATCGCTCCGATAGCGAATCTCGAGAAATCTGTAGTCTATCCAATCGTTTGATTATCTGGAAAAACCAGTTGGTCGGTTTTAAAATAAGTATTTACATTCTTCCAAGCTTTGGCGGAATTCAGGGGTTTAATAACATTCCCTTTCTTTTAAGGAAATTGTTAAAAATTTAGTCACTTTTAGAAATTCTTTAATGAATATACCCTGCAATGTCAGAATATACCAAGAAATGAATTTATTTCAGTTCTTGTTTTTAGCAAATGGAAATGGCCTCAATTTTTGCTAATTTTGGTTGTTGTAATGTGACCTAAATATCTTACCGATTTTTGTAAAAGAACTGTATTATCTAATTGAATCGTCAAGTTTGCTTGTCTACATCTGTCGAATACGTTTGGTACAATCCTGATGTTAAATCCTAAGTAAAATACTCAGCTTTACCTGAATTATCAAGTACTGTTCGTTTAGTTTTCTATAATCTAGTATCTATTATTCACCGTTTAGTTTTACCAAATAATCCATTTGTTTCGTGACTATCCGAAGAGGAAAATTGTAGGGGCTGTCTGAAGGTTTAATGATACCTTCTTCTAGCATATTGTTAATTTGTCTTTATTCCTCTTCTCGATGTATATGAGGGTCTCTGTACTTCAGGGAGTATTGGTTTTAGTCTAAATGTGGTGTTCAGCTAGGTTTGCAAATAACAGGGGTAACTGAGGTGAATTGAATACATCTGTATATTGATACAAAGGGGTTAGAGTAGAACGATTTCTTCTACATTTACATATTGGGTATTGATGTTCTTAAATTATCTGTCATTATTGATTTACTCTACTATTATTGATTTAGATATTATTAATTTAAATGTTGTCTTTATTATTGAAATTTTTAGGTATAAGTGGTTAGGGACCACGGTGGTCTAGTGCGAGAACGCATTGGCCACTCGAGGTCGCAGTAAATGCAGTTGCTCCGTTGGGGCGATCGAATCCCGACTGGGGCGACCGCATTTGCTTAGTTAAGTTTAGGGTGCATGTTGCATGAATGTTTAGTATGTAAGGGACGCCCGCACCCCCCTGAAGTAATGCGAAAGCGGTTCCAGGAGGGGGGGAACGGTAGTATGAATGAGTGAGAAAAAAAAGGTATAAGTGGTTGATAAATCCTAAAATTTTTTTGACGATCTCAAGTACCGTGGGTTCAAAAAGTAATTACATAAGGGTTGGCCATGGAATAATAGAATAATGTCTAATGCAAGCTTTAAAATTCATTAACTGTCATCACTGTTGTTGTTGTCATAATTTTATATTGAAAATTCAATTAAGCTACAATTATAATGGTTTTTACAATAGAACACAAAACATTTGTGATTGAATCATATTTTCGAAATGGTGTTCGAGAGCGGCGAATGGATTTACAGTGCGTTGCCCTATTTAGAGGAATTTCGGCAACAATTTCCAGATATTGCTGTCCTTGAAGAAGATTTTTACAGCGCACTTAGAAGATGTGTTGATGTATTCCGAGATACAGGGAGCATTACTCGTAGAGATAGAGCTGGAAGGCTAAGAGTTCGTACTCAAAATACAGTCGATGATGTTCGTCAACATTTGAACGAGCAACCCACTACATCACTACGTACACTTTCGCAAGAGACTGGTATATCATTAGGAACTTGCCATACTATTGTCAAAAAAATTTAATGCTGTTCCCATACAAAATTCTTGCTTTACATGAGTTGCTGCCAGCAGATCACAATAGGAGAATTTTGTATTGACAGTGGTTCCAACAAAATTTAATGAACAACGACGAATTGCTAATTTAACGTTTTTTTCTGACGAGGCCTGGTTCACCCTTTCGGGGTATATAAACTCACAAAATATGAGGTTATGGAGTGCTGCATATCCGCATTATTTTCGCGAATCTCCCCTTCACCCGTTACAAGTTGATGTTTGGATTCCTGTGTCTCGAGGACGTATTATCGGACCCATATTTTTCCACGAAACTGTTACTGCTCAGAGATACCAGAATATTGCACGTGAATTTATTAATCAGCTTCATGAGGTTGAGCTCCAGCAAGGCTACTTCCTACAGGATGGCGCGACGGCCCCTACCGCTCAAGAGACCCTCAATTACCTTCGTAAATTTTTTGACGATGGAATAATTAGTTTACGTTCAAATCCAGAATTTCCACCTAAATCACCAGGCTTAACTATTTTAGATTACTTTATATTCCCTTATCTGAAAAATAATGTATACAAGACCCCTATTAACAATATCGAGGAACTGCAAAACAGAATTACGGAACAGTATGCCAATATAACTCCTCAAATTCTTATAAATGCTTTTAATAGTATGAAAAGACGAGTAAATTTGTGTCTGCAGGAAAATGGTGGTCATTTTGAACAGCTTCTTTAGTCTTTATGTTTATTTTTCTGTACCTGTGAAATAAAAAAATTATCATTTCCAATTTTAATGATTACCTACTTGTTATGATTTGTTTAATAGTGTAGTAATTTAGTTGTTACTGTTATCGTCTAAATTGAAATAATAGAACTCATTTCTTCAAAAATTGATTTATTTACATTTACCATGCAACTTAACCTAACACAACACTGACGGTTAGGTACTGACGCTTGCGCTAGATGGCACTAGAAAGGCTGTGCCTAAACGTGAATTGGTATATAAAGCTTGCTTGCTAGACATTATTTTATTATTCCATGACCAACCGTTATGTAATTACTTTTTGAACTCACGGTAATAATAACTCTTGTTCTAAAGTAATTATTCCGCAAGAAGTTTTACTATAGCTCTGGATGATTTAACATTAGTATTGAATTTATCTTATCGCAAATTTTTGTTCCGTTTTTTTCAATGACGTGTAAATTTATTATTATCTCTAATCTTGGAGGAATATCTGTTCGTTTAATAGACTATAGTCCTAGTCTAATTTCTATAAAATTACATTCATTAAATTTCTGATGTTCCTGTTTGGTTTTGAAGGAATTATGAACGAAACGTATAATTTTAGTGGTCTGCACGTGCCTCCACGTAAAATCGATGCTTGCAGGTCTATGAATAAATCGGATCCATTGAGTCCTACACATTCTCTATGGAAGCCAAATATGTAAGGCTTACGATTTCCTTCTTCACCGAATAACTCTTTGAAAAGTATTTCGGCTACTTGGTTATGATTAGTGACAACACGTAAAGTGATTATAGATCGAACTACAATTCTATTAAATTCGTCTTAAACGAATCCATTTTATCTTTGCAAATGTTTATTGCATCTTGGATGGAGTTAGAAACTGCACTAATGTTCGCTGGAAACCAAAAAAATGCATATTTCATTGCTAAACAAGGAAGAGTTAATTCAACACTTGATAATCAGATATTTATCTAATGTACTTGAAAGATACATTAGATAAAACAATAGCGATTCCTTATCCGACTATTAATAATAACAAATACCTACATCTTTATCAATCCATTATCAAAGCCCATCAGATTTAAAACAAAATAACCTTCACGTACAAAATTGTTTTAATCTCTATCAATAATTCAATACCAAATAATTCAAATAATAGCTTCTACATTTTCATAAATAATAACTAATTCAGAATGATAGCCCCTACCTACATAAGCTTCCTATTCAACACAAATATTTTATTTTTCCCATAATTCCCAATAAAATAAATTACTACAAAATAGTTTCTTTACATAACTACTGTTGTAATCGGAGCAATCAACCGAGAAAGGTGGTTCAGCGGTAGAGCATTTATCTTTCATTCGGGAGGTCTCTGGTTCGAACCCTGGGCCGTCTGTCCTGACACAGGTGTTTCGTGGTTTTGCTAGGTTATACAGGTAAATGCTGGAATAGTCTCATTCACGAAACTCCATTATCCAATTTTCCTGGTCTTTCCTATCCTTATATTCCCATTACTAGCTGAAGAAGGGTTGGGGGTTCAGGTGCGGAATCCGACTGACCCCTATAGCGGCCCGCCCCCTTGTGGGGAATGAACCCGTTGATTTTCCTTCCTTCAGAGCAATCATTTGCAAATCCCAAATTAGAAGTTAAGCGAAAAATAGTTACTATGTTTCAATAACAACCAAACGTATAGGCTTTCCACTTTTGAGTTAAAATACATCAAAACCACCCAAATGACTACAACAATATGGCTTCTAAATGTTCCACGAAAAACAATATTGGACATTAAATGGAACAGTTTAAATTATGGAAGTGAATGATATACATGAACATTAATACATCTCGCTGCTGATTGCTCGGTAATAATCGTCCATAAACAAGTGATACATTCTGTAAATTTACTTACAAAAAAATTAATCATTAGTAACTATCACGTAGTACTATGTGATGAACTATTAGTAATACCTTCCGGACACGTTAATATTTCAAAAATAGATTTGGCACCAATAGATACCAACAAACATATTAAAAATCAAGTAAACATTGGAGAACAAATTGATCAATTAAAGAATGTATATTTTTGTGTATATAAGGGTACTAATAATAAATCGACAAGCATTTTAATACATATAAATTAATGTTTTTATATATTTGAGTACATGCGTCCATCAAGAATCGTTGGGCGACCCCCCAAACGCTCGCGACGTACATGTTGCGCACCATTGAAATAGCCTCAAATGTTTTTGAAGAAAGTGGACCGGCACCGCAACCGTTTACCGTAAATTTCTTTCAAACAATACAGTTTTGGCCCAATAAATGTTTTTCTTAAATAATAAACTACTTTGAAGATAGATTAATAGCGTGTATATCCTCCTGCAGCCCTAACTACATTATTCAACCGCCGTGGCATTGCGTTAATTAAATTTGTTAAGTAAACTTGAGGAATTGCTTCAAATTCTTCTTGAAGGGCCAATCGTAGCACTTGAAGAGTCTCTGGCATGGCTGGACAACGACGCACACGCCCCTGTAGTTGATCCCAAAGATGTTCAATCGGATTAAGATTTGGGCTGCATGCTGGCCAAGTCTTCAAACGCCGACCTCATCCAGGTATACATTTACGATTCCTGCAATGTGTAGTCTGGCACTGTCATGAATTAAAACGAAGCCATTTCCAATCAAGTAGGAAAATGGGATGACAGCTTCTTGAAGAACCTCTTCCACAAATCTATGAGCATTCAAAGCACCATTTTTAACAAATATGAGGTTGATATGTGCTTCCGTGGAACTACCTTCCCACACCATAACAGAACCTCCTTGGAAAGATACCCGTTCAGAGATGGTGCAGTCTGCATATCGTTTCGTCTTCTCCACGCCCTTTCTCGACCATCAGGTGATCTCAGACAGAAGCGCGACTCATCAGTAAAGAGAACTTCACTCCATTGCCGAAGTGTCCAATTTGCATGTAATCGTGCAAACTGAAGACGTGCTCTTCGATGCCTAGGTAGCAATTGCCGTCCTGTCGCAGGTCTCCTGGACGTTAAACCATTTTATACAAGCCTCCGCCTGATCGTCCTCTCACTTATTTCAACCCCTCGCGCTGTTAGCAAGCAATGTTGAAGTTGAACCGCTGTTGATCTGCGATCCCTTAGTGTGTTGAGCACAACGAAACGATCATCAGCCGCAGTTGTCGCTCTCTTTCTTCCGGATCCTGCTCGCCAGCAGCACATCAGCCTACTTAAATTTTATCATAAATAAATAAGTACAGTCTATTGCTACGTATGTGATTTACGGAAACATGTTAATGTTGTTGAGAAGAAAATCAGTTAAAATTAAAATTTGAGAACTTTGGAACAAAATAAGCATTAATAATGAAGAAAAATCAGTTTACCTCCCTATTTCGTTATAAAGCACTTGAAAGTTAATCAGAGGTCTACCTTTTCGATTGCGATAAAGATAACTATTTAGAATAACTATTTTTCAACTGTAAGTTGAACGTAACAGATACTGCAGTTTTGGTAACCACTACGGATGCACAGATGACGCCTTTAAGCTATCCCGGGGTGGTCATCTTTCCAGGTTAAGCAATGATTACGTTGTCGTTGTCAAGGTTCACTTTGATTATGTGAGCATAATAGCTACATTAATGCGAAAACAATAGAGGTATTTTTGATTTACTGCTGTTTACATATTTTCTGACAGTTCGATTAGTAGAAGTTATTGAGTGCTTTTCTTGGTGATCTCACAGCAATGTGATCCCTATGAACGATTCAGATAAGCGTCGTCATTATTGTACAATTATAACTACGTCATTGAGTCATACAATGTTGTGAAGATCAAAGTTAATACATAACAAACAAAAATTCTAGACTGCTTGTAATGCTTTTAGTTATTTTCATGATGACTATCTTTATTTTGTATTTGAGATAAGAACACTTCATAAATTAAATAGATTGTTCATAATCGCATCCTTTCCAGTTTTTACGTACATATATAAACTAAAGCAGAGGTAGAGAAATCAGTTTTCGGCTTGAAACGAAAAACGCAAGAGCAAACATATTTTAAATTATAACAATCATCATGGTAGTTTCAATGGATCGCTAGAGAGGAAAAGTCGCCATTGTAACAGTCACAAGTGCAGGGATTGGAGCTGTAATTGCAGAACAGCTTGTCGATGAAGGTCTCAAGGTATATTTCAGAATTTTCAATTTTCTGTATTATTGACTTAAGTCTATCTCTAACTCAAATATCTCTAGGTTGTTGGTTTGGCTAGGCGCAAAGAACGAACGGAAAATTTAGCCAAAAAACTTGAAGGCAAGAGAGGAAAGCTATATGCCGTCAAGTGCGACATCACTAAAGAAGAAGACATCGTCGAAGCCTTCAAGTGGATTAAGAGCAACGTAGGTCCGGTACACATTCTCGTGAACAACGCTGGTATTATCAGAGGGACGGATCTAATCAACGGCGATGCGAAGATGTGGAGGGAAATTTTTGACACTAACGTTCTCGGTTTGTGCGTCGCCACGAGGGAAGCTGTCAGGGATATGAGGGCTAACAAAGTAGATGGCCACATCGTTCACATCAACAGCGTCTCGGGACATATCGTTCGAAATATGCCCCAGTACAATGTTTATCCCGCTTCTAAGCACGCCGTGACTGCCTTAACGGAAACGCTCAGACAGGAACTGAATTCTATTAAGAGCAAAATTAAAATATCTGTAAGTAGGGCTTTCTATACATACAATTTGAATGTTTCACAAATTGTGAATAAATAAGTCATGTTATGTCCTACTATAGAAGTAAGTTGAGTAAGTTAGTATTTATGGTTTTCAGAGTGTCAGTCCTGGGGGAACCGAAACTGAAATAGTACAAGCGACAGGATCCGCAGTTCCAAAGGCAATCGCAAACTTTTTAAACTCGGGAGCTACTATTTTGAAACCAGAAGACGTTGCAGATGCTGTGATATATACTTTATCTACTCCTCCTCACGTGCAGGTAAAATATTTCACATAACGTGTGTATAATACACGATTTTATAAAAATTGTTTTTACAGATTCATGAGTTAACTATTAAACCGGTCGGAGATACACCTTAAAATAATATATCAATTAATAGTTTTTAAGTATCTGGATGTAAAATTTGAAAACCTTATTGTAAACGAAATATTTAATGCTTTGCGTTAAAACAAACGATCCAGGGTAAAGTGGTATAATACGCCACATATTTCAAAAATAATTCAACAACCCAAACTATTGCAACATTTATTTAGAAATAAATCATAATGTAATAGCTGAAACACTTATTAATACAAAACTAAACACAATTTTAGCTTAAACTACTTCACATTCTATAGGTATTAAATTTGAAACAAATCTGCAGTGGGGCGTTTTACCCTACCCTTGGTTAAAATACGCCCCAGTAAAAAAGTAATAGAAAATTGAGCATTGCCTGGCTATTTTGTATTTCCTACGCGTTTTTTTTTTGTCGGCCACATCTATTGCATATGTCAGCATACATTGTATAGCTTTCGTGCAACCACTTACTGCAAATTGTGCACTTAATCCAATCAATCATCTTTTGATTTGGTTGAATAATAGTGCTCTCCACACTCAACACAGTCTGTGTCTTTAACGTCTGAAACCTCATCTGAAGATGCACACTGCATATCAATTGATGAATCTTCGGAAGAGGAAAAATAAACGTTTTTGAACCTTTCTTACAACGCAAATGTTGTCTACATTTGATACCAGATGGACCAGGTGAATTAAGAACTCGGTCCAAAATTATCTGCTTTAGCTTTCTTCTTATCAGATAGAATCTGACGCTTGACTTTATGTTCAGGTGATGTTAGAATTATCGCAGACTGCTTTCTCTTAGAGCTATTAGTTGGTATAGTTGGGACAGGATTAATTTCTTTAAGGAATTTGGATGGAGTGTCCTTTTCTTTCACTGGCGAAACGTTCACTGCGGAATCCTCTACGACAGCTAAAGTTTCTCGAGAAATAATCTCTTGATTTGGTTACACAAGATCGACGCCGCCTATTCCAGTTGCATCAGAGATAGCAAAGAAATGATCGGAAATGGCCGATGGATCATATGGAGAAATTCCGGTTGTTTTAAGTCCGGCCACTCCATTACTCACAGTAGCTGCTTTGCCCCAAGCCTTTCCTATCAGTGCAGAAACGTTGCGTCTATTTAGCTTCCTTTCCTTATGGTTGAGCATCCATGTGTTCGCCTGCTGCATAAAGTAACTTTTAAGAGGCTTAAAGAAAGCCTTATCGAGGGGCTGTAATGCCTGAGTCGTATGGCTCGGGAGGCATACTAGCATTAGAATGGGATGCATGCCCGTCCAATATTAATAACGCATTGCCGGTACCTTTTCTTGGAATGAAATACTCCTGAAACCACTTTATAAAGAAATCGCGGTTACAGCTCACAGAAAGTAGCTTGGCACGTGAAATGCGCACAACCGGGAACGAGACGCAGTACGCAAAACAGAGATAGAACTAGGCGTTTATCTGGCGCGTACAATCGGAGCCACAAGTTTTCTACAGTGAAGAAAATGACATCATCCACACAGGCTTAAATTGCGGTTTTGTTTATGAAACAAGAACATATAAAATTCAACAAATATCAATTCTCTTACAATAATCTTTTAAATCTTTGGTAAAACCAAGTTTATGTTGCAACCAATGAATACTGAATTTCTACAATATTTAATTTCCTTAATAGTTTAATGCTACATTCACGAAAATATGAGGACAGTTAAAAAAATTAGAAGCAGTTGCAATTCAAGTATGGTTACCCCCAAAAATGGACCATCTGTAATGTATACATACCACCAAATTACAAGCAAGAATACCACGAAATACAGAGTTTAGTACGCCAGTTACCGATTCCGTACTGAAGATTTTATTTTATATTTTATTTGCATAATCCGCTTTGGGGCTGTGAAACTACGAATAGAAAAGGAAAACTCATGGAAAAAATATGTGATACGGATAACATCACATTACTTAATGATGGTAGATCAACTCACTTTAACTCGGCAAACAAGTAGTTCTCTGCTATAGATTTAGCTTTCTGTCATACAAGCAACACCAAAACTTACATTATCTAGCTTATATGGTAGTGACCACTTTCCAATTAAAATTGAAACGGACTCATTCCAAAGTACATATACATCGGCCTCAAGATGGAATATTAGAAGTGCAAACTGGAATGAATATTGCATATACCTTAATCAACTGGAGGCTAATATATCACCAGATATGCAGATATGAATATAAATGAAATGGTCAAAGATTTTACGAACAATATCATAAATGCCGCAAAAGCATCAATTCCTTATTCAAAACCAATAGAAGGCAAATATAAAGTACCCTAGTGGAACGACGATTGCAAGAAAGCAATAAAGGCCAAAAACACAGCATTTAACAGATACAGGAAAAATAAAACAATAGAAAACTTAATAATGTTCAAGAAATTACGCACTCAGGCTAGAAGGATTATCAAGGAAAGTAAGCAAACGTCATGGGCTGCTTTTATTAAAACAATAAACACTTCTACCACAAATAAAGAAGTTTGGAAAAAAAATAGAATTAATGGAAAAGGTAAGACGTTTAAGATCACAGGACTTGATACGATAAGAGGCACGGAAACGTCACAGAAGGAAATCGTAAACATTCTGGGAAATTTTTTTGCTGAAATGTCGAATTCCAAGCATTACTCGGATAAATTTATGGAGATAAAACTCCAAGAAGAGAAAAAGCCTTTAAGTACACCTCCTGATGAAAATGAACGCTACAACAGAGAAATTAGTATACATGAATTGCACGATGCTCTAATGCAAGTAAAAGATTCACATCCAGGCCCAGATAGCATCCATTACCAAATGTTACGAAACCTTCCTCAAAATACCAAAATAACATTGATAAAACTATATAACCATATCTGGAAACAAAATTGTTTCCCGACTTCTTGGTGCGAAGCTATTGTCGTCCCCATATGAAACCTGGAAAAGATAAAAATAAGCCTACTAGTTACCGTCCTATCTCAATGACCAATACACTCTGTAAAATACTAGAAAAAATTATCCACAGAAAACTAAGGTGGATATTAGAAAAAAATGGATTTTTCAGCAAGGGCCAAGGAGGATTTCGAGAAAAATACTCAACAGAAGACCATGTCGCTAAGTTAGAAGTTGATATAAAAAATGCTTTTCTTAATAAAGAACAACTAGTAGCAGTATTCCCCGATATTGAAAAGCCTATACATGAAAACACCGAATTCTCCAAATACCTACTTATCAGCTGGGGAATAAAAGGAACCATGATAAACTTTGTAAAAAAATTCTTAGCCGAACGTACTTTCCATGTAAAAATAGATAATACAATATCGTTTCCGCAAAAAACGGAATCCCCCAAGGGTCTATCCTCAGCGTTACATTATTTCTTATCGCCATTAACGATATAACATCCAACATATCCTATCCGGTTAAGTGTCTATTGTATACGGATGACTTATTAATATACTGTGCAAACAAAAACTTAGATATCATTCAAAAATCATTACAAACTACAATAAATAAACTTGAAAGTTGGAACCAAAACAGTGGTTTTAATTTCTCGGCTGCAAAAACCAAATGTATCAACTTTAGCAAGAAAAGAAAGAAAAAGAAACCTAACATTTATCTAAATAATATACAATTAGAGTATGTGGATGATATATCTTACCTTGGAATAATATTTGACCGAAAGTTGTCCTGGCTTCCAGAACTACAAAATATTAAAAACAAATGCAAAAAAATCACTTGATATAATTAAAGTTATATCTCACCGGGAATGGGGAACTAATAGAAATATCACTATGCAAATGTTCAATACCCTCCTTCAGTCAAAACTAGAATATGCGGCTTCATCTACGCATCAACAAACTTCACTAGTACTAAACTAATCGACTCCATCTACAACAGTGGGTTAAGAATAGTATCGGGTGCTTTTAGAACAAGCCCCGTTACAAGTATATACTGCGAAACTAGGAAACTACCTCCAAACTACAGAAGGCAACAACAACTTTTAACTAACGCAGTAAATGTATTATCAAATCCAAATTATCCTAATCACGATATCACATCGAATCCGCAACATCAAAATAATTTCCAAAATAATAAAAGAATTGTACCTCCTTGCACAATAAGATTTCACAACATCTTAACAGAAATGCAACTTAAAGCTCCCCCCTTGTATAGTTTCTATGCTTATATTGAACCATGGTTAATCCCCATCACGGAAATCAATTTTCAACTAACAGGTTACCTACACCTGCAACTACTTTCCATTTTCTACTTGCTGAAATCCTAGATAAATATCTTAACTTCAAACGTAGGTATATATACTGACGGATGTCGGTTGAATAACAAAATCGGATGTGCTTTCGTGAGTGACGATCATAAGGAAATTTACATACTTGCAGATATAGGTTCAAATTATTTAGCAAAACTATACGCAATTAAAAAAGCCTTGCAGTATATTCTCAATGATAACAGTGATAATCATGTTATCCTATCAGATTCCCTAAGTTTCTTGAAGTCTTTGCAACAAGTATATAACAGTGATTGTCTAGTCTTGGAAATACTGCAGTTACTCTATCATAGCAAGTTAAAGAACAAAAAAATTGTCTTCCTGTGGATCTCAGCTCACATCGGTATCAAAGGGAACAGTAGTGCCGACGAATATGCTAAAGAAGCTACAACAATGGAAAACATTTACGAAGAACGAGCCACTGCAGAAGACCAAAAACAATTTTCCAAAGAAAACTGCAAACCCGATGGAATGAAAAGTGGAACAGTCTAGAACATAATAAACTGAAAGAAATAAAACATAGTACTGAAGAATGCAAGAATCCGGCTGGGAACCTCTCGATATTGGAAGAAGTTGGCCTGACTCGACTTCGAGTGGGATACAGGAAATTGACACATGGATTCCTGATACAGAAACTACGACAGCCTATATGTGAAAAATGCCAGTGCAAACTAACAGTACAACACATTATATGTGAGTGCCCAACATACACTCTACAAAGATTACAGTGTAACGTGAAACAAACCCTCCAGGAAGCGCTAGCAAACAAGGACTCTATACAAAGTATTATCAATCATCTTAGAAGTACCAAACTAATTAAAGAACTGTAACATTACATAAAATTACTGTAACATTATTGTAATCTGCCAAGAATGCGTGCCAATAACCTATGCAGTTGAGGCACATGTAATTCCAAAATTTAAAAAAAATAATAAGAATTTATTAAAATCTTTTATTTTAATTTACAATCAGGTTTTTAAAATTTACATAAATACATTTAAAAATTATTTTGATTAACATATTATTTTAAAATATTTCTCCCAGTGGCTTTATTGTCAATTCGTGAATCTGTAAAAACAATTTTTAGAACATCCTGTATTATATACACGTTCTGTGAAATATTTTACCTGTACGTGAGGAGGAGTCGACAAAGCATATATTACACCATCTGCAATGTCTTCGGATTTCAAAATGGCAGCCCCTGCCTTTAAATAGTCTTCGATTTCCTTTGGAATCGCGGATCCCGTTGCTTGTATTATTTCAGTATCGGTTCCTCCGGGACTGACACTCTGAAAACCATTCACATTAATTATCTTAATCTTCTGCTTCCAACTTACTTATCATAAACTAACATCAGTTTGACTTATTTATTGTATAATCTTGAAATTGTACGACTTAGAAAGTTTTACTTACAGTTATTTTGATTTTGCTCTTAATGGAATTCAGTTCCTGCCTGAGCGTTTCCGTTAAAGCAGTAACGGCGTGCTTGGATGCCGGATAAACATTAAATTTGGGAAGATTGGGAACGATATGTCCCACGACGCTGTTGATGTGAACGATGTGTCCATCCACTTTGTTAGCCCTCATGTCCTTGACAGCTTCCCTCGTTGCGATGCATAAACCGAGAACGTTAGTGTCTAGAATTTCCCTCCACATCTTCGTATCGCCGTTGATTAGATCCGTTCCTCTAATAATACCAGCGTTGTTCACGAGAATGTGTACGGGACCTACGTTGTTTTTGATCCACTTGAAGGCTTCGATGATGTCTTCCTCTTTACTGACGTCGCATTTGACGGCGTAAAGCTTTCCACTTTTACCTTCGAGTTTTTTGGCTAGGACTTCGGTTCGTTCTTTACGTCTAGCCAAACCAACAACCTAGAGATATTTCCATTAGTAATGTCACTCACATAAATAGAAAATTGTAAATATACTTTGAGTCCCGCCTCGACAAGCTGTTCTGCAATTACAGCTCCAATCCCTGCACTTGTGCCTGTTACAACGGCGACTTTTCCTCTCCAGCGATCCATTGAAACTACCATGGTGATTGTTATAATTTAAAATATGCTTGCTCGTGCTTTTTTCGTTTGCAGCTGAACACTGATTTCTTTACCTCTGCTTTGGTTTATATATGTGGGCAAAACTTGGAGAGGATGCGCTTACAGACAATTCATTTCGAAGTGGGTCTCTAGTGTACCTATTTTAGATATTAAATCCAGCTAGTCATCATGAAGATAACTAAAAGCATTAGACAGAGTATTCGATTTATGTTTGTTAAGTATTGACCTTGATTATCACTGCGTTGTATAACAGAATCAGATAATTATAATTTTACGGTAATGACGAAGCTTATCTGAATCGTTTGTAATGATGACCTTACTGTGACGTCATAAAGAAAGCTACTCAGCAAATTTTACCAAGCGATGGATTGATTTTCTAGAACCACCAGAAATTTATGAGAGACCAATAAATCAAACACGTGTTTAATAATTTTATCGAGTATTGTTTTACATTTGCAAGTTTTAACTATTTGAAAAATTATATTTTCTAGTGTTCTTTTTGTAATATTCATATATCAGTGGTTTTATTGCATACGTTATTTTCTTGCTTACGCTGCACATTTTTTTACATAATCCGCCATTCAGCAATAGCTAACACATTATTAATAGATTATTTTCACCTTATTGTGCAACCCCATATCTTTAGTAATCTTGCAATAATGACGAGATTAATTAATTTTATCAGGACTATATTTACTATCATCTATAAAGAAATACAGTCAGCAACTTCTACCAATTATACTATTACAGCATGTTGACTAATTTATATTAATATTATTAAGAGAAAAGTGAAGAATTTCGTAATGTGGAAAATGACAACTGAAAAAAATCGATATCTGTAGAAAATTTCTGTTTTACAAGAAATTTAAGATTGGCGCTTACAAGCAATTACATTTAAAACCGGTTTATCACATATAATAATAATAATAATAATCGAATCGGTTGCATAGCGGAGCACTGCAGACACCGGTGGAACGGTATTCGTAGTCCAGCAGAATCCGCGCTGGTCAGTACTTGGTTGGTTGGACCAATATAGTGGCATATGCAACCGGTCGTGCTTTGGAGGGTACATCAAACCGTCGGTCCCTGTTGTCATACGAAAATTTTTGACATCGTAAACTATGTAGTGGAATTTCTCTTCTCTATTGGACGGGTTAGATTAGTCTCCTGCCCGGTATGCTTGCAAGGAGGGCTCATAGAACCTACTCCACTGTAGGTAGTTAACAGGCCATTGGTCTATACAGAGAAGAAGAATAATAATAAATATTTATTGGAAAAAAACGCGAGTAACACAAATACACAATATATGATTAAAAGTACTTCACAGACATTAGTAGGAGTCAATTAAAACTGGTTTTATTTTACTTTCAAATACTTTGTAGAAAGAAATATTCTGAAATATGTCAATATATTTATTGAGTAGTACGGTAGGTATATAGTAAAAACTTCCTTTACATTTTTCGTGCGGTGCTCGGAATGTCATATGTACGCTGATTCCCTAAATTTAAAAACTATGTACTAAAGAACACTTGTTTAACAAATTTGAAAGATATTCCGGTAAATTTAAAGTAAAGTGTGGGGATGGAATTTGCAGATTGTGCGAATATCTTAAGCACGTGTTTTGGACGACCTGCATCATGTGCTTGATATTTTCTTTTAGGTGGGAGTAGTACGCTTGATTGACGTAATCAAAATGGCAAAGAATAAGAGTATTAACTATGTATATGCCATTTAGTTTCAGATGTTAACATATGTTTAAATTTATACAGAGATTTTATTTTACCTTGCGTTTATGAATAAACGGGATTGTAAATATTTTTTCAGGGTTTAAGATGATGTATGGTGAATAGTTTTTGCGCCCTTTGTATATACCGGCAGTCGCTCTTATAAAATACAGTTGCGAACCCGTTCCCCCTTTCACCTACCTTTCATACCGCCCCCGTTCCTTTTCCCACACCTTTAATTTTCCATTTCTTTCATGCATTTATTCTCTTTTTCTCTTCTCCCCTGTTTCCCCTCTTTCACTCCATCTCTCCCATTCGCCTCTTTCCACAACCACGTTTCCTCCCAGTCCCCCTTTTCTCTAGCCTTTAATTGGACGAAAACCATTTTCGGATTGGAGAAATTTGCCAGTTGTGAGTAATATTTGAAAGTGGAGAATAAGTAAATCGACTAAACTAACTATAGCGTTTCTCAGTGCAATTGATACAATTCGTTAGCGTAGGTCGTACTCTCCCAAAAAACCAGTAGTGCACTTTTAGCATCCCAAAAAATTGATGCCACTAAGTTTCCAGCAACCTTTACGGACATTGTCCGATTTGGTATAGAAAAATTAATGTAAACATTGTTTTGTAGCACCAATTTACAAATCCACGCACAAACGCAGTTATATTCTGTCCCAAAGACTATTGAAAAGCTTACGTTCGAATTTCTTTTTGATCAGTTGGTAGCAAAGGTCTCACCCAATTGGCGGATAATTTTTTCATACACAGGTTTTCAGTTAAAATATAAAACTTACATTTATCTGAGATGCAGTAGAGTTAATCCGCTTTCCTTCGGAACTACGTTATAGATTTTTAATGATTTCTGATATATTACTGTTTGGACGTTTAAATAGAAAAGAAGCCTAATCCTTTATCATGTCAAAACTTACCACTTCGTCTCTATCTACTTCACTTTGCTGTAAACATCAGTGCAGTTTGGAAAATAGTCGTTAGTGCCGCCTTTAAATTGCATTTTTTTAAGTGTTTAGATAGTTACATATTGATATTGCAATGACCTTTACCACCATGTCTAATCTAATCAAAATTTCTCAAAGTTATTCATATGCTACTCAATAACATATTTGTGATGGCTTCCACGGTTTGTCTGTAATGAAGTCATCTCTTCCAGCTTAAACCGCGTTGTCGTAAAATGATCGATGCTGACGTTTCGTAGAATTATCAAAGCACAATTAGTGCAGGACCGGTGGATCTGGTATTTATCAGAAACTTAAGATGAGGGCATACAAGCGCTTACATTTAATTCATAACATGTGTGTCAATATACAATTGACGTTTGTAGAGTAACAAATTAGTGTATGTTACTTACAAATACATTAGAGTAACTAATTACTGAAACTGAGGTTATGTATCTCAAATAATCGTCAAAGCGTGCGAGCTAAGAAAACAAACCTACGCATGGACAAGAAAGAAGACCAGATTTACTAGAGCGGGGGTTTACGGTCCCGGTTGCTAAATTTTCGAACCTGTTAGTGCCAGAAGCACCAACTTCCATGGTGAGATTTATGCAATAAACCTCTGCACATGAATAAACTTTACCAACGGATATAAAGGGGCAACAACTGACATCCTGATAGACAGCCAAGTAGCAATAAATGCTTTTAAAACCTATAGTTGTGTATCTAAGCTTGTCTAGGAGTACCTGGGTAGCTTACAGCAACTGACTAACAATATCCACGTAACTGTATGATGGCTTCTAGAGCACGAGGATGTAGGCAATTAAAAGGCCAACAAACTCGCAAGACGCGGAGCAATGACGCCTTATATTGGACCTGAACCTTGTTGCGGTAGCAAGGTGGAAGTTAGCACCATCATTGGCCTTTTATAAGTCACACACCACTAAAATACTATCTGTTCAAGATTGGTAAAGCAGAAGAGCAAATGTGCCGTTTATGTAACGAGGCAATGAAAACGGTAGAACATATTCTATGCTTATGCAACACTGCTTGTTACCACGACATAATATTTTGGGCAAGGACGTTATGATTATGACACCTATCGAAATAAGGGATGCAAAGTCCAGGGATATCGTAAGATTTACAAACAAGCAAAGGCTGATAAGTTAGAAAAAAGAGTCGGAGTAACGGAAGCATATTAAAGGTAAGAGCTCTAATGCCTATAATAATAATAATATTTAGCACTATAGATTCACATAGTGGGCTTCTAATGAGTTCTATTGACTTGGCTGGTTTGATAAACTAATTTAAGTAAGATCAGGTGAAAGTTGTACTGAAATGTATGTACTCTAATAATTTTATAGAACAACTAACAATGTGATCTCCACTTTAAGTACCATTTTAACTACACGGCCGTAGTACCAACATGAAAACGCATGTTTACGCAACGCTTATATACTATCCCAGAAGAAGAATTACGCGTCGCTGTTATGGGGCAGGTCAAAAATTCACCACGTGGTTCTTTTCGCGGTACTCAATTTGCGTATTGAAATGTGGGTGTCAGTAAGAAAAGTATAAAGAGCTGATTCCCTTCCTTTAGAATGCTGGGGCAGAAGTTACCAATTGTGTGGAAAGACTCATCGAATTCGTTCGATCTTTCTTTAAATAATATTGATGAACTGGCTCAACTTATGCTACTATACGACAATGCTGTTAAACGATACTAAGCTAAAATACAGGTAGCGAAATGTATTAAACTGTAAAACTCATGGCAGGAATCTGAGTTTTTATTATGAATACTCGTATCTGTCATGCCTATGGTAAGAATGTAGTGAAGAAAAAGAAGAAGAATGTTACTAACAATCGTGCAGTTCCTATTCATAGCGAAAGCATTGTGACACTATTAAGATGAAGTGCTAATTTTCGATTTACCTATACGCTTTTACACCCGACATGATATTTCGTCATGCCAGATCATAACACTTGGAAACATTTCTGTATCTAACTGTTTTTAATATTGGTTCCGTAAAATAGTAGTAGTAGTTTATTTTAAAAAAAGTGAAATGCAAAAATTCTATTTTTTTTTTGTTCCTGATAATATTAAAATTTAAATTCAATTCAATTGATTCCTTTTCCTCGTATATTTTCTAATGATTTACACTGTTAAAATTGCCGCCAACCCTACCTACTCCGTTCTGCTCCAGTTTGACGTTAATCGGTTCTTGACAAAGACAAAACGAAAACAGCTATCGTGTAAAGTAGTAAAAATATGTACTTTGAAATCATAATTTTCCACTAACTGTTAGATAATAAGATAAATACTACACCAATGTTATTATATATTAATCGTGCCGTTTTAATTCGTGGTATCCTACATTTCAATTTGAGTTTAGATCTCAACACTCTACCACACATCAATTGCAGCGAATTGTGGAATTTATAGAAAGAGGTTATGAAAACAAGGCGTACACCACCGCAGCATTCTTAGATATTGCCCAGGCCTTTGACAAGGTCTGGACAGAAGGCCTACTATTCAAATTGCAACACATCAATATCCCTGACTACTTGATAAGTATTATACGTTCATTCCTCACTCAGCGCACCTTTTCTGTAAGAATCAACTCCACATTTTCAATAGCCAGGTCTATCCATGCGGGTGTGCCACAGGGCTCCATATTGGGACCACTGTTAAACATCTATGTTCACGCTATCCCTCGATTATACAATTCAACAATTGCTATGTACGCCGATGACACGGCATTACTCACCCAGAGCAACGACCTATTAGAAGCCTCGAACGAATTACAAAACAGCGTAAATACAATCTCGAACTGGATGGACAAATGGCACATATCTCTTAACCCAACAAAATGTGAAACTAAAGTGTTTACTCTTCGCCGCCTTGCAGACCCAGCTAATATTGTTATAAACAATGAAGCAATATTGTGCAACACACGGGATAGTGCAATTAAATACCTAGGAGTTTACCTAGATCGACAATTAACTTGAGGATTTCATATAAATCGTAAATTAAACGCAAGCTATGATAGACTTGCTTTGCTTTACCAATTAATAAATAGGAAAAGCTCACTGCAAATAGAATGCACTATGCTCATCTATAAAGCAATCATTCGACCAGTAGCAATGTATGCATGCAGCATATGGGGCTCAGCTTCATCGACACACCTCAGGAAGATCCAGGTCTTGCAAAATAAAATATTACGAATAGCCACGAACTCACCATGGTACGTAAGAAATCAGCAACTACACACCGAACTAAACATTCAAACCATCGAGCAGTTCATCAAAAAAACGGCAAGAACATTTTTCAAAAATATAAACAACTGTGCGGGGGAACTCACTACAACCTAGAAGCAAGGCATATACACCAGCGCTTAAAACGTAAACTGACCCAAGATCCTCTTTCAACTGATGACAGTGATAGTGAATGAAAATAGTGGTATAACTTAATATTTTAGCAATAACAATAGTGAACGGGTAAACCACTATGGTAATCCCGGTATGTCAATAGTGTTAAATGTAAACTAAGCTAACTAAACCATGCATAGCACTAGATTGCTGAACTGGCTAAAATAAATAAAAAAAAAATTCGTGGTATAGATATATCCACACTATTCTCTTCTTCTTCTTCCTCTTTTTCTTCCTCTTGCTCTTCCTCTTCTTCATGTTCCTCTTCCTGTTCCCCTTCTTTGTCTTTTTCTTCCTCTTGCTCTTCTTCGTCTTCTTCTTCTTCGTCTTCTTCTTCTGAAATAGTGTTATTTCTATTTTGCCTCATTTCGGAGGATCTCATTGTTTGCTCAGGCTTTGCTGCTTCGGCTTCAATATAGGTTTCACACACGTATACTACACCAATATTATTATATACTAATCGTGCCGTTTTAATTCCGGGTATAGATATATCCACACTATTCAAAAGCAATTAAAGACAAAGATAAACCCTTACACAGCTCTAAACATGATATACAATACACCCTAATAAAATTAACAAAACTTATTTGAGATATCATAACAAATAATCTTGTGGATCATTAACATGCATTTATATTTATCAGGATGATAATTTGATAAATGAAAATTCGTTTCATTTAATTCTACACCTGTAAAAGGAAACGTTTTCAGACGACTGTGCGTACAATTCCTTGTTTATTTATATATATATATATATATATATATACTTATAAAAGGGAAAGGTGAGATCATTTTTAGTTAAATGTTAGCCAAGGTGAGATCATTTTGGAAAGCCGAGATCCATTTTCGGATCTCGCCTTGCTTAGCGTGTATATAAAGTCTAATGCGCACGTCGGTGACATAGAATTCTTAATTTTACATTTTAAGGCGGATCTCGTTTTGTCGTTTTTTTCGAATTTTATACACCCATAGTTCACAAATGGCCACACAGAGTGCGCTCGTGAGTCGAGTGTATATACAGCTGGTTTGATGTGGTTTTTAACCAAAACGAGATCCGAAGATTTGGCAACGTAGCGGAGCTCGTCTTTATCACTAAATTTTTAATATTAGAGAATCATACCTACATATGTATAATACAGAAGCCATTGTATTGTTAATACTGTACTAACGCGTACCGGGTGATTTTATTTGGGGAAATGCGGTTTTCTCGTAAACGGCTAAAGGAACTTATATTCTGTAATCCTTATTCAGTTCTTATTGTCACTCGAAATTTGAACATAAATAAAAAATTAAGTTAGACGACGTTAGGGGTCGCACACTGGGGCTTTTCGCTCTTTGTAGTCCCAAAACTCCCTAGAGCTCCCATTTCTCAACCGATATCAAAATTTTTTAGCAATTGCGAAAAAGACTCGAGGCCGATTTTTGAAAAATTACCTCCAAATTGTCCAAAAGGGGATCAAGTTACGAGTTAACGGAAATTCACTAATTAGAGTTTACACGTTCAAGAATCGTTTCCTGAGGGTTTTTAGGTCCGCTGATTTAATTTTGTTATTACTATAAACATATGAACCTTTTAAAGGGATAAAAATAAGGGTTATGAATTATCTTTCAGAAGAATAAAATACGATATTAATTTTTTCCAAAATTAGTATATGTACAAGGTATTTAATACAGGGTTCGCCAGTCAAACGGAAAGATTTCAAAATTTAATTAATTTAAAAAGAAATATTTTTTTATTAATTTATTAGGTATAAATGTGAGGTACAAGAGTAGCAATTATTGTTGATGTCCAATAACAATTAAAATTAGTTTCTGAATACTACGTTCGCTAAATGTCCTCCATTGAAATTGATGCATTCTTGAAGTCGGGCCTGGAAGTTTTGCATACCTCTCGCAGCATATTGATAAGTATTGCTGCAGTCTCGTTCTGAATTTTTGCACTCCCACCTTTTTTTTAGACGTCGATACAGTTTGCTGAAAGTTGTTTATCCACGTTCGAATCGCCTTATCCGAAGAAACAGGCTGATTGTGCGGTATGTTGAAATGACATCGAAAATCGCGTCGCGTTTACACCAAATTTCACCATTCAGATAATACGCTTTAACTGCGTAGCCACGCGGTTCACCCGCCCAACGATCCATTGTAAACTAAACGGTAGACCGTGCAGATAATGCTGTTAGACCTTTCTCCTCGATCTTTCCATTGACTGGCGATCCCTGTACTTTTCAAAAGAATGGCAAGTAATAAAAATTGTTTTCAATATTATACCGACTAATTTTATTCTTTCTAAAGGTGCAAACTGCTATATTTAATATAATATGCGTAAAAAATAAATATCGTATTTTATTCTTCTGAAAGATAATTCATAACCCTTATTTTTATCCCTTTAAAGGGTTCATATGTACGACCCCACCCCCCAGGAAATAACTCTTGAACACTCATACACTAATTGGGCTGAATTTTGAAATGGCACCCCCTTTAACCCTTATTTTCATCGGTAATCCTTATATTTATCCCTTAAGAGTTCATGTAATCTTGGTGACCCCAAAAATTAAATCAGCCGACCTAAAAACCCCCAGGAAACGATACTTGAACGTGTAAACTCTAATTTTGTGAATTTTGAAATTTCACTCCCCTCAACCTGTAACTTGCTCCCCTTTTGAGGTAATTTGTAAAAATCGGCCTCGAGGGACTTTTGCGCAATTACTTTAAAGTATTTATAAAAAAATTGAAATCGGTTGAGAAATGGGAGCTCTAGGGAGTTTTGGGACTACAAAGTGTAAAAAGCCCCAGTGCGTCGCGACGCTACAAATTTTCATTTTCCAGCAACATACCACTTTTATTTCACCATTGTAAAGATCTTTTATTTTAGTGTTTTAACTAAATTCCAATTTCTTTGATATTTATTATTTAAAAAGTTATGATCTAATATTAAAGATCTCCGTTATTCCTAATTTCTTAAAGATTTGTAATAGTAGGCCGTGTTTTTGTCGAATAAAGCTAAAGTAGGTAAACCTTCTTCTATAAAACATATTGTGTGAGTTATTCGATTATCTTAAAAATCTATCCATGTATCTAAAAATCTAAAAATATTTAAGAAAGACTCTTACCAGTTGAAAATATTGGTAACAGAATTTTTTCAAAGCTGCTTATCAAAACATTGACAAACATAAACAAAAAAAAAACATAAGTTGGTACTTTCTTAAGAAATGAACGTTATTTTTTAAAGACCTTTTCAGCGATACAACTTCTGACACCCCGTGCTATTAGAAATTTTGGAGTTCTCGACATTCAAGACCAAACTGTTCAGGATGCCGACTTTTCCGGGAAATACCATTATCACCATTCGATTCTTCATTATGGTTTAAAGATTTTTTCCCCAACTGTCTATGACTAATCGTTTTCGAAAAAAACGACTACCTCATCCTATATAAAAATTTTCATGCTTTCGTGACTGTACAACCAAGCAAGCAATAGTATATGTATTTCATTAGGAGTCTGGAAATAAGGATTTTTCCGTGCGCGCGTGACAAATTCTCGTGTGAGGCGAAGCCATGCAAGCACGGAAAAATCCATTTCCGGACGTGTAATGAACGATACTTTTTATTATACTTATCTGAAAACAACGCAAAAAAGGATAAAAAGTAAATTTAGAACATTTTATTTTCAAAGTAATCATAATACATCGTAATAGTACCAAACATGATTAACATTTCCATAGCAACGATATATTTACTATCGGCATTGTTTTATTTTCTGTCAGTTTAATTCATGTTAGTTTTAAAAAATGTACTCGGAAGAAAATCCAGATATTCCTATGAACATATTAGAGCTAGTGGCACAAGCCAGTGCTGATTTGTTACCAGCAAAATCCAGGATTTAGCGCACGGAAAAAAAAACGGAGATCGGGAAAATTTTTCCGTGCGCTGTTCTGAAAATGCCACCTTTACTTCTTTGTAAAAACAGATGAAAACAAGGTGTTTTCAGATAAGTATAATAAAATAGTATATTTCATTAGGAGTCTGGAAATAAGGATTTTTCCGTGCGCGCGTGACAAATTCTCGTGTGAGGCGAAGCCGAACACGGGAAGTCATGCAAGCACGGAAAAATCCATTTCCGGACGTGTAATGAACGATACTTTTTATTATACTTATCTGAAAACAACGCAAAAAAAGATAAAAAGTAAATTTAGAACATTTTATTTTCAAAGTAATCATAATACATCGTAATAGTACCAAACATGATTAATATTTCCATAGCAACGATATATTTATTATCGGCATTGTTTTATTTTCTGTCAGTTTAATTCATGTTAGTTTTAAAAAATGTACTCGGAAGAAAATCCAGATATTCCTATGAACATATTAGAGCTAGTGGCACAAGCCAGTGCTGATTTGTTACCAGCAAAATCCAGGTCTAGGTATGAACACGAGTATCAACTTTTTATGGAATGGCGAGATCTCAAAAAAGTTAGCGCACGGAAAAAAAACGGACATCGGGAAAAATTTTCCGTGCGCTGTTCTGAAAATGCCACCTTTACATCTTTGTAAAAACAGATGAAAACAAGGTGTTTTCAGATAAGTATAATAAAAACTCTTTTACATTATATGATTGTGAGGCACAAAAACAAAATATAAAAAACTTATTAAAAATGTATTTATAAAAAACTCGTTATTATTACAATAGAAACAAAATAAAACATGCTTATTATCGCTGTTGCTGGAATGTATTGTAAATGAATACTTTTATTTACACCCAAGTTTTGCCTTTAAACATATCTCCGTGAGCATTTTGAAGCTGAAGACACTCATGTTTCTTAGGGGTGATCTTACTAATATATTTTTTGAAGAACTCCTTCATTGTAGATTTTTGTTTATTATTCCATGATCCGCGTTGTCCTTCCTTTCTTTCTTTGTCTTTTTTCTGTCCAACATTACTGGTTCCTGTAAAAATAAATTATTATTCTGATATTCTTAATTATATTATAAATAATATACCTTCATTGGATTGAGAGCTTAAATCAAATTTGTTATTTTCACAATGCTCAGTAGTTTGCAATTCAGCAGAAGAATTTTGAGTTTTTTCTTGTATGTTTTCTTTATTGGCAGATTCTGAAAAACATAACAATTTTTAGGTTCCGTTTAATTAATTAATTATATTATGGTATTATAGGGTTGAAGCCCTATGCTCCGAACGGAGTCAAGAGGATTAAGTTAAGTTATTGCAAGGTTAGTACACTACCAGATTTTGGGGTATCCTGCCTATACAGGGTGTTTTTGAAAAAGTAGTCATGCTTCAAACTGTAGATTCTTGAAGTGAAAATATAACGATTTAATGAAACTTACCTGTATACAAAAGTTCTTCTTTTCAGAGTTATGGCGTTTTAAAGTATAAGATTTTGAATTAGTTTTATTTAATCGGAGTCGGAGATTTGTCTTGCTTTTCACTACGGTTTAATTCATGCACTTGTTCTATTTGAATTTCCTAAAAACACCAGAGAATTAGATAAAATAAAAAGGCTTACTAATTATTATCAAAAACTATTAATACTAATTAGGTATTTATTCATTTAGGTTAAACTGCATTTTCGACCAGTGAAATATCCACAGAATATGAACAGTTTTTTGTCAAAATTTCGATTAGCAACTAATACGTAGATTTAACTTAATTGATCATTCCAAGATTTCTTTTCTCTACTTCTCCATTTGTTAAACTCAATCCAGGGATCTTCATCTTTTTCAAATTTCTACACATCGTATTCAATACATGAATTTTTCTTTTTCAACTTGCATTTTTTTAAAATGCTGTTATATTCTAGAGCAAAATATTCCTTAGTTTATTCAATATAATGGAATTATACAACTCTCCCATAAGGAATAAAAATAAAAAATAGACGTACCTTTTTCTTTTACATTATTGATTCCACAGATATTTTCCTCACATTTTAATGCTCGATTTAACAGCCGTTTGGCACGACTACACATAGCGTTAGATTAATAATTTATCAACTACAAACGCAATTAAGAACTAAACTAAAAACGTACACTACATCCGTAAAATACATCATCACTTGTGGTCCAAGTCAGACCGGATGTTTCCCAATAATTGGTTGTGTTATGTCTATGTTGGGGTTCCCCTATGTTGTAGTTTAAGTTACATTTGGCAACAGTGCAGGATCTCATCTTGCTCAATATTCATCAATTTATGCACCATTGGATCTCAACTTGTGTAACTTTATGTATTGGATCTCACGTTGTATAATTTTTAACATAAAAATTAAAAATGTATAATTTATTTCCCCTCTGTGGTAGTAAAACTTAGAATAAACCTTTGCAGATAAATTATGAAACATATATTCTGAAATATGCAATTTATATGGGGGATCTCAGGTTGTCCGAGTTTTATACGGATCTCGACTTGGTTTAAAAACGCGTATATATATATATACATAAAAATTGTCATTGAGACACCCAAACCGCATACTCATTGCTATTATGGCACCCAAAAATACCAAGAGGCACCCGGCTTTGGGTGCCACAGTGTTTCGTGTGTATAAATTCGTCCTAGGCTTCGAAAAGGTCAGTAACCTCGTTTAACAAAAAATAGGTCGGGAGCCATATTGACACCCATTATTCTGGGATATACAGTTTAGTTCGTTGATTTTATCATAGAGGTCGCTTTGTTATATACACGTATATAAAATTATTTATTTGTTGTAAATGTGGCACCTTGTCATGGGTTGTATTTTCCGGCACCCACGATTTGGCAACACCGCTATAGGTCCAAGATCGGTAATTCGCGTATAACAGATCGAGAAACAGTTGGAAATACGAGACCCTTTGGGCTTCGATTTTCTAACTTTGAAATCTGTTGTAAATACTTTACGATTGAGCGTCATTTAAAATTTTTTGCGTTGTTTATTTTTATTTAAAAATACAAAATGTATTAGGAGTATTTTTTATACAGGGTGGGGCAATAGTGCGTGGGAGTTCGATAGCTCGTATACCGTAACAGATAAAAGAAAACTTTCTAATGCAGATGTATACTGTGGGTCAATGCGCATACATAAAAATTATTTTCAAATATACAGGTAGTTACAAAAAGTGTGGCACGCTTAAGGTAATTTTTTAAATGGAATGCCCTGAATATTTTTGCATATTTAACACTTCTCTTGGGATGTTTATTCATATCTAAAATATTAGCGCCATCTAATGTCTGGTGTAGACGTAATAAATTTGTTTTCAAAAATTTAATTTTTACCTTACTCCACTTAACATTTCACCACTTCAGCGGCCGCAGCTTTGAAGACGAAATTAAGTAAAGACCTTATTGCAGGAGGTTGTAGGGTGCTCTTTTCTAAATATCGTAGAGCCACCATGTACAGGGTGTTCAAAATTAATTTTCACATTTTGAGAACTTTAAAGTTATTTTTCTCAACTTTTGCAAATGAAGCACCCTGTATATTTTTAACGATGTTATGTAGAATTAAATACGAACATTTTTTGTATGTACATCCTTATGGCTATTTGTAAGCACTTTTGATTTATTGAGCAAATAGTACAAAATTCAACAATATTTATTAAAAAAATTAAGGTTTTCTCAAATAAAACAAAACACCATGTTTTTGTAGCCCATAAAAACAACATGCATTTTTTTCATTGGGTGCATGTTATGCTTGGTCTCGATCTCACACAGCACTTTAGTGAATTTATTTGGCTGTAAATTATTTTGGTTGTTTGTGTCCGACAAAACAATACAGCATCTGTTCGCTAGCAATCGTTTTGCACAAACGTATCAATTTTCATTTTTTGACATTGATTTGACACTTAATCAGTAAGTAGTTTATAACGTGTTGGTTGTGGAACCGGGAAGTAGAAATAGCTTAGTTTTTTATTGTTTTATTGTTTACAATGCGATTTATTAGATAACTAATATTTAGAATTTTTGTGAACTAAAAATAATGACCTGAAAGAAATATACTCCAGTGAGCCTTAATCTCTATATTATATGTTATAGAGTGAATAATTTTAAATTAAACATAATATTCGTTATCCTAAGCTGCATGCAGTTCTAAAAGTCTAAAAGTTTTTATTGATTATACAGGGTGATTCACGACGAATAGTAAATATTTTACGGGGTGTTAGTAGGGACTATGTTGAGTAAAAAAGTTCATATAAACATATGTCCAATTCTCAATAATTACAGATGGTATCTGTTTTGATTGAGGAAAGCTAATCACTAATTTATTGCATTTATTTACAACAAAATAAAACAAAACAATAACAGTTTAAAGCAAATGCTCAAAAATACCACCATGGACTTCAATACACCTTCTAACTCTATCGGCATAAGTGTGTGTAGCTCTTCTGAGTTTGTTCGTTTATGCGAACAGCACTATTCATAATGCGAGCGACCAATTCGTCTCTTGTGTTTACTCTTTCTTTGTATATTTCGCTTTTCATCAAACCCCATAAACAAAAATCTAAAGGGGTAAGATCTGGCGACCTAGGTGGCCAATGAACACGACAAGCGATGTTGATAATTCGTTTCAACAGTGGCATGAGGATTTTCTTCTGACCACCGATGTCAGTTACGGCTATTGTTGATAGCGTTACGAGTGAAATTTGCGTCAGTGAACAATGTTGATGAAATTACTCCGCGATTAGCAATTACCCACCTACAAAATTTCAAGCGTCTGGCTTCATCTCCTGTATGATGGTGATGTACACGTTGTATATGAAAAGGGTACAAGCCATGAAAATGTAATGTTCGCAATCCTGTTGTGGAACACTGATTCGCGTAGAAATTCTTCTTGTACTTGTTGAATGACTATGTTCTACTAACTGAAGAATGCCTTCTATTTCTTTCAAATTCTGTACATTTGCAAGTTCATAAGCAATACAACTGCTAGGAACTGTACCAGTCAAACGCAGTTTGTTGAAAACATAAGTGAACTCCCAGCAGTTTGGTATTCTGCGGTTGGGAGCGCTTTCTTTGCATTTAAGTCTTTCGTGATTATGTCTTTTACTTCATTTGATGTTACCAAGCGTATAAGTTCGGTTGATTGTTCTGGTTTTTCTAGGACATTTGAATTTCATTTTCTTCATCTTCTTAAGCGCCTGGAAGTGGTTTAAAAACATTTTCTAAGTAATTAGCAAAGGTGCTTGCCTTTTCTTTATCAGTTTTGGCCTATCCACCCTTTGGTTTTCTTATGGGTGGTATGTGTACTCTCGGTTATTTCAATTTCCGTGTTGCTTGCCAGTGTTCGGTGTCAGCTGATGGTGTCAGACTTTCAAGGTATTCCTGGAATGAGTTGTTCTCGAGTTCTGTTAGGAATTCTTTCAGTTGTCTGACTGCTCGATTATAGTTAATTTTATCCTGTGGATGTCTTGACGTTTGCCAGATTTTCCGAAGTCTTAATTTTTCTACTATTTTCCCCGAATGTTTATTGGATAGCCGGTTGTTTTGTGCTTCTGTAATTTTTGAGCTGAAGTTGCGTCCCAGGCAGCTTCTTGTATAAGTTCAGTGAATTTTTGTACTTCGGTTTCCAGTTCTTCCGTCGTTTTGAGTGAAAGCCTTAGATTAATCTGCATTTATTAATTCTTTGTAAAATGACAAATTTGTTTGATATTGCAGTTTTGCTGCCTGTTCCTTTTCCTTTGTTTCAGAGTAAATGGTTACTATCAGTGGGCCATGCCAATCTTCTATAACTACGCTCGCTGCCTGGAGATATGTTTCTTCAACTTTATCCAGGGTGTGGTGCTTAATACCATGTCGTATTATAACTGCTGCACCGGGTCTGGCTTTTCGCTCTGCGTTGGGATGAGCTGATTGTATGTTATGTAATGCAGTATTTTGAAGCTGATGCTAGATGTTAGATGGGATATAAGTAAAATATCGATTTTATGTAGGGCTAGAATTAATTCTATTTCACATTTGTGACTTGTGACACCGTTTGCGTTCCATAATGCTGTTTTGAATAATTGAGCCATTATTGTTTGGGTTTTGCATGGTTCATCTCTTCTCCAAGCAGTCTGATTTCTAGTTTCAATTCCAATATGGCTTGTTGTTGTTTTTCTATTTGCTGCTGTAACTGTATATTTTGTTGTTGTAGGTAAGCATTTTGTTGTTGCAGGAGGGTTATAACGAGTGTTGGGTAGTATCTAGATACATGTATCTAGATACTGGATCTAGATACTATTCAAGTATCTTGTATCTGTATCTAGATCCTATTAAGCGGTATCTTTTTCATTAAACAATAAAAGATCCTAGATACATTCAAGAATTATAATTTATTTTATGTAGTTTTCGAATTTTATTAAACCATTTCTTCAATTTAAAATTTAGGACATTTTTGGACATTTAAATTTTAGGGTTTACTTTTAGCAGAAAAACCCAAATACGTCTTAAGATAGGTAATGGTAATAAGCATTCAAACATCCCCATTTTGAGGAGATAAGAACTGTAAGAAGCTTAAGATTTTAAGTATACATTTACCTATTGTGGCTATACAAATTACAATAACCGCCCTTGCTGTTTTCGATATTGGGAATTTCCAAGCAAATCTCATAAGTAATAACCGAGCGGTAGGCTTATCTAAAGTCTTGACAAAACTTGAAGTTTTCTCAGTATAAATAAAAGTAGTGGACAAGTACAGAATCAATTCTTGTGCTACAATTAGAAGAATGAATGATAACGAAAGTGCTTTTTTGGAAGTGCCAGCGATACTGGATGGCTATCCCAATAAAATGTTCTCTAGTAATTATTTTGTGTCATTATTATTATCGATTTGTTAACAACCCTAAATTCCGTCAGATTTTCTTTAAAAATAATATTATCATGGTTTATGCGCGGTTCCATTTCTGGAAGTGTAATTTTTTAAAGTAGGTATCTAATTTGTATCTGAGAAGGATCTAGATACATTTTAAAGTATCTTGTATCTGTATCTAGATACACGTAGTAAAATGTATCTTGTATCTGTAACTACATAGATACACTTTTTTAGAAGTACCTGTATCTGGATCTAGATACAAAAAAAAAGTATCTTACCCAACACTGGGCCATAACTTATAATGTTATATTCTGGTTATTGTTGATGTAATTGTGGATATTGATTTTGTTGAGGTTGTTTTGCTGCTGCTTGAATTTGGACATCATACAGCGTCCCTGGTTTGGTATAGCTTAGTAGCGGAAGCAAAATACACTATGACGCGGACGATAACTTGGGAATTCACCGGGCACCCCGAAGCCGGCATGAATTTTACAATTCTCACTAACACTATTCGAATTACTTTGAAACTAGGAACTTCCTTTTAATAGTTTCTTTTTTGAATTTGCAAAGTTGAAATTATTGTTTCACAAAAGGATTTCACGGCGACCTAGTAGATGGCGAGATTACCTATACATCAAAATTAGACGTTTCCCACTTATTGATCCTGTCCTTTTTAATTCGTAATGCATTCATATGAGAAATGTACACCATTCAATTTAGAGTTAATCACATTTAAATGCAATATTCTTTCAGTTAATCGATTTTATTGTTATATTATGTACACTTTCAAAATTACGATGCTTTAAACTAAAATATTACGAGTTTGTACTGTCGTTTAAGAAAAGTCATCCATAACTCCGACATAATTTGCTGATTTTTATATTAAGTTTATGGGTGCAGTTACGCTACAAAGGCGATCGTGGGCTAGAGGTTAGCACGTTAGACTTCTACGCTGAAGGTGCTGGGTTCAATTCCCAGTATCGGAACATCGGATCTTTAACGGCTGTTCTCCCTTGCAAGGCAAATGCAAATTGGCATGGTAAATCTTCCTTCCAGTAGAAGTGTTTACACTTTGCGTGGTTTCCGAACCTACATTATGCTGTAGGTCCCCTATGTCTGTGGCACTCTAAAAACGAGCAACCCAGGCATACGAAAGAAGATCGCTACGTCTCGTACGAAATAAAGCACGCTAAGAAGAAGCTACAAAAAAGTAATATCAAGATTTACAATCTACAACATTTGCCAAAATTAACTTTGTCGAACGTTCAAATGACAGATTATATCATATATCATGATGTGACTTGAGGCAAGAAGGTCAACTTGATCTTGAATCCGGTCTCGTATTATGCAATTCTTTCAGAGAAACGGCCATTATATTTAAAAAGTGCTATTCATAAATTCTCATAGATAGCTAGGTATAAAGCCAACAAGTTGGAATATTTAAATGCAAACTGGCGACTGCTTCCATAAGAAAGCATTGTAAATATTTTCGGGGACACCAATTTGATACAACACTTGCGCATGTATATATCTGCCTCACATTGGCAACTACGCTGGGTGCCTGTTTTACCGTCATTAACGTTATTTTTATACAGTTTGGTGCCACTTTGTAGCTTTATGTAATGGTGCCAGAATATCATCGTGTATAATTAAAATATATACACAGGGTGCCATGTGGTCATTAGGTATAGCGG
>JABXWE010103424.1:0-13559 GCA_014611495.1 Limonius californicus | reverse complement strand
TTCTTCATCTTCTTAAGCGCCTGGAAGTGGTTTAAAATCATTTTCTAAGTAATTAGCAAAGGTGCTTGCCTTTTCTTTATCAGTTTTGGCCTATCCACCCTTTGGTTTTCTTATGGGTGGTATGTGTACTCTCGGTTATTTCAATTTCCGTGTTGCTTGCCAGTGTTCGGTGTCAGCTGATGGTGTCAGACTTTCAAGGTATTCCTGGAATGAGTTGTTCTCGAGTTCTGTTAGGAATTCTTTCAGTTGTCTGACTGCTCGATTATAGTTAATTTTATCCTGTAGATGTCTTGACGTTTGCCAGATTTTCCGAAGTCTTAATTTTTCTACTATTTTCCCCGAATGTTTATTGGATAGCCGGTTGTTTTTTGCTTCTGTAATTTTTGAGCTGAAGTTGCGTCCCAGGCAGCTTCTTGTATAAGTTCAGTGAATTTTTGTACTTCGGTTTCCAGTTCTTCCGTCGTTTTGAGTGAAAGCCTTACAATAGATTAATCAGCATTTATTAATTCTTTGTAAAATGACAAATTTTTTTGATATTGCAGTTTTGCTGCCTGCTCCTTTTCCTTTGTTTCAGAGTAAATGGTTACTATTAGTGGGCCATGCCAATCTTCTATAACTACGCTTGCTGCCTGGAGATATGTTTCTTCAACTTTATCCAGGGTATGGTGCTTAATACCATGTCGTATTATAACTGCTGCACCGGGTCTGGCCTTTCGCTCTGCGTTGGGATGAGCTGTGTTGTATGTTATGTAATGCAGTATTTTGAAGCTGATGCTAGATGTTAGATGGGATATAAGTAAAATATCGATTTTATGTAGGGCTAGAATTAATTCTATTTCACATTTGTGACTTGTGACACCGTTTGCGTTCCATAATGCTGTTTTGAATAATTGAGCCATTATTGTTTGGGTTTTGCATGGTTCATCTCTTCTCCAAGCAGTCTGATTTCTAGTTTCAATTCCAATATGGCTTGTTGTTGTTTTTCTATTTGCTGCTGTAACTGTATATTTTGTTGTTGTAGGTAAGCATTTTGTTGTTGCAGGAGGGTTATAACGAGTGTTGGGTAGTATCTAGATACATGTATCTAGATACTGGATCTAGATACTATTCAAGTATCTTGTATCTGTATCTAGATCCTATTAAGCGGTATCTTTTTCATTAAACAATAAAAGATCCTAGATACATTCAAGAATTATAATTTATTTTATGTAGTTTTCGAATTTTATTAAACCATTTCTTCAATTTAAAATTTAGGACATTTTTGGACATTTAAATTTTAGGGTTTACTTTTAGCAGAAAAACCCAAATACGTCTTAAGATAGGTAATGGTAATAAGCATTCAAACATCCCCATTTTGAGGAGATAAGAACTGTAAGAAGCTTAAGATTTTAAGTATACATTTACCTATTGTGGCTATACAAATTACAATAACCGCCCTTGCTGTTTTCGATATTTGGAATTTCCAAGCAAATCTCATAAGTAATAACCGAGCGGTAGGTTTATCTAAAGTCTTGACAAAACTTGAAGTTTTCTCAGTATAAATAAAAGTAGTGGACAAGTACAGAATCAATTCTTGTGCTACAATTAGAAGAATGAATGATAACGAAAGTGCTTTTTTGGAAGTGCCAGCGATACTGGATGGCTATCCCAATAAAATGTTCTCTAGTAATTATTTTGTGTCTTATTATTATTATCGATTTGTTAACAACCCTAAATTCCGTCAAATTTTCTTTAAAAATAATATTATCATGGTTTATGCGCGGTTCCATTTCTGGAAGTGTAATTTTTTAAAGTAGGTATCTAATTTGTATCTGAGAAGTGTCTAGATACATTTTAAAGTATCTTGTATCTGTATCTAGATACACGTAGTAAAATGTATCTTGTATCTGTAACTACATAGATACACTTTTTTAGAAGTACCTGTATCTGGATCTAGATACAAAAAAAAAGTATCTTACCCAACACTGGGCCATAACTTATAATGTTATATTCTGGTTATTGTTGATGTAATTGTGGATATTGATTTTGTTGAGGTTGTTTTGCTGCTGCTTGAATTTGGACATCATACAGCGTCCCTGGTTTGGTATAGCTTAGTAGCGGAAGCAAAATACACTATGACGCGGACGATAACTTGGGGATTCACCGGGCACCCCGAAGCCGGCATGAATTTTACAAATCTCACTAACACTATTCGAATTACTTTGAAACTAGGAACTTCCTTTTAATAGTTTCTTTTTTGAATTTGCAAAGTAGAAATTATTGTTTCACAAAAGGATTTCACAGCGACCTAGTAGATGGCGAGATTACCAATATATCAAAATTAGACGTTTCCCACTTATTGTTCCTCTCCTTTTTAATTCGTAATGCATTCTTATGAGAAATGTACACCATTCAATTTAGAATTAATCACATTTAAATGCAATATTCTTTCAGTTAATCGATTTTATTGTTATATTATGTACACTTTCAAAATTACGCTGCTTTAAACTAAAATATTACGAGTTTGTACTGCCGTTTAAGAAAAGTCATCCATAACTCCGACATAATTTGCTGATTTTTATATTAAATTTATGGGTTCAGTTAAGCTACAAAGGCGATCGTGGGCTACAGGTTAGCACGTTAGACTTCTACGCTGAAGGTGCTGGGTTCAATTCCCAGTATCGGAACATCGGATCTTTAACGGCTGTTCTCCCTTGCAAGGCAAATGCAAATTGGCATAGTAAATCTTCCTTCCAGTAGAAGTGTTTACACTTTGCGTGGTTTCCGAACCTACATTATGCTGTAGGTCCTCTATGTCTGTGGCACTCTAAAAACGAGCTACCCAGGCATACGAAAGAAGATCGCTACGTCTCGTACGAAATAAAGCACGCTAAGAAGAAGCTACAAAAAAGTAATATCAAGATTTACAATCTACAACATTTTCCAAAATTAACTTTGTCGAACGTTCAAATGACAGATTATATCATATATCATGATGTGACTTGAGGCAAGAAGGTCAACTTGATCTTGAATCCGGTCTCGTATTATGAAATTCTTTCAGAGAAACGGCCATTATATTTAAAAAGTGCTATTCATAAATTCTCATAGATAGCTAGGTATAAAGCCAACAAGTTGGAATATTTAAATGCAAACTGGCGACTGCTTCCATAAGAAAGCATTGTAAATATTTTCGGGGACACCAATTTGATACAACACTTGCGCATGTATATATCTGCCTCACATTGGCAACTACGCTGGGTGCCTGTTCTACCGTCATTAACGTTATTTTTATACAGTTTGGTGCCACTTTGTAGCTTTATGTAATGGTGCCAGAATATCATCTTGTATAAATAAAATATATACACAGGGTGCCATGTGGTCATTAGGTATAGCGGGTGCCACATGATACAAAACTTATGTATATATATATATATATATTGCTATGTAATATGGTAAAAATAATTATTTAAACATAAATAAATTTATAAATCAACCTTCACGTTGGTAGCGCCCATAAAACAAATTAAATTAATTATATCTCAAACAACGAACTTAAATTTTCATTTACATTAGCATATCTTCTTATAATAAATCTCAGGGTTCTAATAAAATATTGATATTCGTGTTTTCTCCCAAGATAGTCATCGAATTACAATAATGGATAATACAAATACATACATAAAATAATTGTAAATTTATCTTTATATTCCAATGATTTTGGACCAGGCTGTACCTCTTATTTCTTCAAAACTGAATACGATTGCTATATTGCGCCCTTGAGCTCTGTCATTTCATCTCTACACGTCGCTGACTGCTTCCAGGACCATTGGACGATGCGGTCTTACAACTTTTTAGTTAAATGTTGTTAAATCCAATGAAACACTTCAATACTTTCCTCATACAACACATAAACTAATTAAAACAATACTAGCATCTTGCAATCCAAATTAAACTTTAGACACACATATTTATAACATGTAAAAATACAAATTTACAACAATTTCCATTACAGGGCTCCCAAACTTGCCAGAGACACCCCAAATCATCGTCTACACCGAACATAGACGTCTCCATAACTATTCCCTAAGGAATATCCACCAACACATCACTTTAAATCCAAATAAGGCACTACGTAGCACATTCCGAAGATCGTAAACTACCTTTTGCACTAATAGGGTATACATTTGTTGTTTATAATAATAATTTCTCTTCATATAACATAATTTACATAATAACCAATCTAATTACTCTCCATTTCAGATAGAATATGGATTTCTCCATCAAAAATATAGGTAATTCCTTTTCAAATATCATATAAGTGATTACGGAAGCAAAAATCCACATCATATAAGTAATAAGTCCTAAATTACATAAATTAAGGGTGAATAAGCATAGCATTATAGTATATAGTAATATATATATTATATATACTGTGTAAAATGTGTTGCCTACATCTATTTCCCAGTATAAATACACTTTAATAGAATGAATGATATTTTACTGTTGGAGTAATCGTATTAAGCTAATAAAGCATATAAAATTCTTGAAATTGTTACTAGTATTTATAAATATTGAAAGTCTTCAACATGTATGTAAATAGATAGTTTATATTTCTCAGTGAATCTAATATTTTTTCTTGAATTTTAAAATCATATTTTTGGATTAATTTGACGGTTTTGTACTCAAACACCAGAAATAAAATTATACACGTTCCTTTATTTACATATAATTAGTATTCCATTGGCATTGCCTGGAAAGCAATATAAAAATTCTTCCGGATATAAAAAAGAATTGAATATTATATAAGCTTCCTATGGAACGAATTGCACAATAATGTTGTATAATGATTAAAGCTTTCGTATTATTATTGGAAAATCTGTGCACGTTAAATGTGAGGTTTATACCGGCGGACGTGCTGCTTAATCTGCATATTCAGATCAGTCGAGTTTCATCAGAATCACGGCTCTAATGAGAGTTTAATTACGCGGGTTAATTAAGTTATCCGCCAGAAGCGACCTGCATGACAACAGAAACATCTATTCTAAGTCTTTTATTTTAAGATTTTGTTCTCGGGAACGAGCTTCGTAGTAAGCTTCCCGTAACTGAGCCCCGAATCAAGGTAAATCAATTTACACAGTTAAAGCAACAGTTTTGTTGGGGTCCTGCGCCAAACTCTTTAGATGTTTGACTAATAAATTTTTCAGTCGAATATGATTTTCTATTTTGTTCAAATAGTGTTATAACTTATAAAACACGAATTAAATAAAAATAATAAAGTATGGTAAGAAAGTTATTTAAATATTGTAGTCAGTACAGTACGTCAGCTTGAATTTGCGATGTTTGAAAATCTGGTATTATACACGGTTATTATGCATTTCGCTAAAAGGTTTCTCACATCCTAAATATTCCTAAATTGAATTTTGCCCATGGACTTTTAATGTTTTATGATTGCCCAGAAAGAGTCTGTACTTCATATTAACGTCAAAATAACAAAAGTAAAAATATATAGAACAACAACGAATAACGCATTCAACAGGAAACAATAACTTTACCACTAAAAATCCAAAATCCGTTAAATTATAGCATTGTTTTAAAAAATGTATATCTCGAAAAAAACATTTGTAAAATATCAGTACTGTACAGGGGTATTGTATATGAAACCTGAATAACACAGTAGGCTTCTGTCTTGCAGTAGAATATGTAATCCTTGTAAAATATAAGTCTTTTAATAAAGGGTATTATAATTGACCAAAATTTGATATTGATCTAAAAATCAATAAGAAAGACATAGGTAGTAGTGTGAAGATAAGAGGTGAAACATATTGTATATATATACAGGGTGATTCATAATTAGTGAATCAAACTGAAATGGTGGATTCTTCTTGTCAAAAGAAGACAAAATGTCTATACGAACATATGTACTTAACTAAACGGTTACCGAGATACAGGCTGTTGCTTTTATTTCGCTTTTACAACAAGCAACAGCTTGTATCTCGGTAACCGTTTAATTAAGTATATGTGATCGTATAGACAGTTTGTCTTCTTTTGACATGAGGAATCCACCATTTCAGTTTGATTCACTAATTATGAATCACCCTGTATATATATATACATATATGTATAGATATATAAACTCTCCTTATTTATCGTTGCTCGTTAAAATATAGCAAAATGCATGTCTTGCTACAAAAAAATACAATATTTTTAGGAATGTTTAAAATACACATCAGTTTAAACAATTCGAATGCAACATGTGGGGATACCAATGCAGGAAGTATAGAAATTTTAAGTCTGAAAATGCTTGTGACTATGGTATTCTCTACATATTGAATAAGTTAAGTGATTTTATTTTAGTTAATATTATTAGACATATATTCGCTGTACGTAATTTAACCAAATGTATATAGCGAATGAGCAGCTACAGCTACATTTCTTTCTAGTTTGTTGCCGCTACAAGCTACTATTTGTACCCAAATTTGGCTGAAATTGAATTCGGCGATGAGCCTGCAACTTGTTACGAGATATTCACATTTAACAAATTCGTCAAATAAAGACAACCCCCGGGTGGTAGAAATCAACACCTCTAAAAGATGGAGCCCCAACGGATCCGTCGAGGGGGGGGATTTTGTTATCGCAAAAATCCCAATCAAACCTGAAAATCAAGAAAGAAAAAGCTAGCCTACACCACCTGGAATATACAGGGTATTTCAATAAAGTCGTCGAACAACTCAAAAAAATACAGCAATTAAGCGGCAATTACTGTAACAAACAAAATGAGAAAAGACGATGAAAATTTTGGTGATTACATACTATTCTTCAGCGGATTGCAGATCATCAGACGGTGTCGCAATTGCTGTACACAAGAATCTGATAGTTTATGTAAAAACTTGGGAAGAATTAGACGAAAAACTAATGAAGATGGAATTAAATATATGGGGGCACGACATTACAATAGTGGCCGTGCACGCACCCACAGATGACTCTAATATTGAAATAAAGGGAAGGCATGATCCAACAACAAGAAACAACAATGGAGGTGGACTTATAGAGACTTGCCAGGCTTTTGGACTTAAAATAGTCAATGGACATTACCAACAGCGTGAAATACATAAATTTACATGGAGCCTATTAACGAGACAGTTAAAATATATTATAGATTATATTACTGTGAGACGTACCACCCTAACGAAAATATGGATTTTGGATTCGGATTGGAAAATGAGAATTTAGAAAGGCTAATTACAAAAAAAAGAAATTTATGTAATGCATGGTTGACAACAAACGATCCCCAAGATAGAAGAACATATCATTCAAACCTAATGAAGTAAAGCAAGAAATACGAAAAGCAAAAAACGATAAATGGGAAATGACGCGACAAAGTAGAACGATACATAGGAGGCACTGAAACGAAGGACACGTGGAGCATAATCAAAAACATGAGAAAGGAAATGGCAGGTATACAAACATGATAAAGATATACCAATGGTAAAAATATTTTGTTAAGATACTAAAAGAAGACCGGATAGAATATCAACAACAAAAACAAATGCAACAAAAACCGAGGGACCCGATTACTTAAATAATGATAAAAGACGTACAAGCTATAATCTTTTCCATTTTTCATTTCTTAATGAAAAATGGAAAATCGACAGGTGCAGGAGGTACTCCTGCTGAACTCATCAAGCACTCATACACAAGAGCACATGATATTCTCACCTACATATTTAATAAATGTTTTATTGCACAGGACTAACTACCTCAAGATGGGAACGTTGGATACTTAACAGCAATACACAAAAAAGGACCGTAAAACAACTGCGAGAACTACAGAGGAATCAGCGTGTTGGCAACGGTAGAAAAACTGTACGAACGTATAATAATAAAAAGAGTACAACAGAAAATAACAATAGGAGAAGAACAGAGTGGGTTTCACGGCAGGGCGTTCGTGTACTAACAACATTTTCTGTTTAAAACTAGTAATAAGTAAAAGGAAAATGAAAAATCTAGAAAAACATTTAATATTTACAATTACAAAAGACCTTTGAGACTATTCCGGCACAGAAGCTCTTTGAAATTCTTGAAAAAAAAATCGTTGTAACAAATTGGAAGAACAAATGTAAATGCATTCCATCTACTCCTTACTATTCGCCGATAACAAGTAATTTTTGCTGGAGATGAACACAATATAGTACATATGATAAGAAAATTCGTGGATACATACGAAGTAAACGGACTGAAGATCAACTACAACAAAACAAAATATCTGGTCACTGGAGGAAAAACAATAGATTTACAGATACAGGGAACGCAATTCAAATTGCGAAGAATATACCTAGGAAGCCTAATAGCGTCAGAAGCCTATTCAAAGAAAGCAATAAAAAATAGGGTATGACAAGCTAAGCAGGCAACACAAAAGTTAAACTTTTTACTGTGGTCTAAGAGCATAAGAAAAGCTACAGAAGTAAGAATATATAATACTGCATTACAAAGTGTATTACTATATGGTTCCAAGACATGGGAAACAACTAAAATTGAACAACAAAGAATAAACGCTGCAGAAATGGACTTCCTACGAAAAGGGTGTAGGGTATCCACGTGAGAATGTATCAGAAATACAGATACTAGAGATTGAATGGGAAAACAAACAACAGGGGACGAAATTGGAAGAAGACGGCTTATGTAGTATGAAAATGACAAACTAATGCGTCAAGGAAGATGGCCATGAAAAATAATTAACTGGAACCCACTAGGAAGACGAAAAAAGGGTAGATCACCACATAAATGGACCAAACAAGTACAAGAAGACGACTGGAGAAATAAGGAGGAATGGAGATTGGACTGCGAGACACGGCCGATGCCGTGACTTATACTTCTATATATATATATACAGGGAATTTTTCTTTTTAGTATACATTGCCTATGTATACTTTTAAAACGAACGCGACAATTACGCCTAATATGTAGGCAACCAACTATACAGACAACTGAAGCATACTGTGACCACAGCAATCAAATTAATTCAATGTTAAAAAATAAAATTAGTCTATATTTAGTGTCTTCTTGCGTTTTTGTATAACCATTTACAGTAAAGACGAAAAAGTGGAAATTCTAATGTGGTATCAGAATGGTAACAGCTTAAGAACTGTGAGAGACTTATTTTCAGTAAAATATCCAGAAACACCTATTCCTTGTATTCAAACCATACAAACAATTGTTAGAAAATTTAAATCAGAGGGATGCGTAATAAATTCCCATAAAATAAGAACTAAAAATAATCACGTTTTAACCGAAGAAATGAAATTAAATATTTTATACTACGTTGAAGAAATCATAATTAATAGTTACATAACAAAAAATAATAATTAAAAACAGTTTGCGATGGCCGGGAATTGAACTCGGATCAACTGCTTGGAAGGCAGCTATGCTGACCATTACACCACTTTGCCGTTGATGTATTGATGTATTTGTTTTGTACAAACGAAATATAATGTTCACGGCCCTTACAGAAATATCACCCTGTCAATTTTTGTATTTAACAAAAAAGTCATCATCTGTGTCCTATATACAGGGTGAAATACATATTTAACATAAACACTGCATCAACATAACCTTCATACTCAAATAATTCACAACTATAGTGACGTTTGCTTCTGATTTTTAGTTGTCGGTATAGTTGGTTGCCTACGCAATAGGCGAAATTGACGCGTTCTTTTTAAAAGTATACATAGGCAATGTATACTAAAAAGAAAAATTCCCTGTATATGTATATATATACACACATGTAAATCGTATGGTCGTGGTAGAACCTGGTGCTAGAGTTTTCAGATCGCGCCAGCGCCTCTGACTTAACTTAACGACCACTACCGTAGTGGTAGTCGGGGTCGACGGCTTTAACGTGCCCTCCGAAGCACGGCCGGTCGCTGTCGTATCACTAAACGGACCGCCCATTTTAGTAGTGACCTGTTGCTTAACTTTAGTGACCGTTTGAGTTATAGCTTAGTTTAGTTATACGACCTAATATTTCTAAATAGTACGATATTTAAAAAAAACTACAATAAAAGTGAGTAAATAGCTACCGCAACGCATTGCTTCCCAACTTACATAACATACTTCTTCCTAACCGACATAAATGATCTTTGTAATAAACAATACTTCACATAGCTCTACAATAGAACTACTTCGCCAGTTTGCTAGTGAAATTTAATTAATATTCCGCATTGAATGTGAGCTATCTATTCTATTAACATTAACATTAATCCAATATTTGTCAATGTACATTTTCTCCATTGCTGTGTTGACTTATAAACGACTCGCCTAAAATAGGTATAGGTATATTTTACACAATACAATAAAATTGTAATCGCATAATGACGCACGATCAATTTATAAATGGTTACACAACAAAATATAATCATACCTAATAAAAGCAAAGGATATCTTCTGAAATAAATATTCTTAGTGTCCGAGATATTTTATATACAATAAAACAGACTATAACACTTTAATACATTGTAGCTTTCTTCAGAATTATATAACTTTACTCCCTTTGAAGTTTGAAATTGTTGTAAATATATCCACCCATATTTAGAACTGTTCAAGTTTTATGATGAATAAAAATACTCGTAAATCCATTCAAGGATATAAAGTTTCTATAAAGTTACATTATCTATAAAACTCTATTATTATTTTTCGTTGCAGCACATCATTACGTGAGTTCCCTAGAGAGTTCCTGATACGCTTTGTAAAATTCTTAGAGGAAGAAGATATTTTACAAAACAAGCTCCCTAAACTAATACCCTTCCGGAAAAAATAGCAAAACATAATCCACAATAAAGAAACCAACCTCTTTGTTTCAGTTTTAATATGGGGCAAAAATATTCCGGCCATACATCATAAGCAGAAAGGGGAATCGTTTTATTACCTTTATTTGCACACTATATTAACCACACTTTATAGGTTTGATGAAGTGTTTTCATTAGATTAGGGTGCAAACCGTTTTAAAGGAGACTTTAAATTTTATTTTTCAGGGCGAGGCATCTTGAGTGAATTAGGTGGAAAGCTGTGTTCAGGTTAGTTTACATTCAAGGGAGTTACCACGATATGGATGGAAAAGTTTCATTCAGTTTATGCGGCACGTTACAAATCTTATTTATGAGAAACCAACCTGCTGTTTTATGCATAAGAATTTTCAAAGCATAATGTATCGGCATAACTCATATCAACGGTTTTGTAGGATGCTTTAGCGAAGAAATTAAATTTACTTGAAGGTAATCTGATTTAACACATGTTATCTTTGAAAATATTAGGTCGGTTGTTGTTTAATATCCGTTGGGTATTTTTGTCATAAAGTTTTGAAAGCAAAGTTACAACAAACATTTATTTTTACTAGTAAAGTAAATCTAAGACAAAGGCGAATTTAACGAATGGGAATAAAAGGAAACTCGCCATTCAAAGAAGAAAAATACAATCTAGGCCCACCCGACGGGCTTCTTTATTCTGCAGGTGTAATTTGAACCCAGTGCGGGTAAATGAGCATCCACCAGATGATACAACAAAAGAAATGTCTAATTATACAGGAAAAGTAAGTTTGGGTTGGTATTGTTCATTTAATTAAACGCTAAATATTGCGGTAATTTTAAATAACAGACGTACACGCTGGCTTTAAAGAACGGTAAGCTGCAAAATGGCGTTTTAAAAAAACGGATAATTTTATCCCTTCAACTTTTTTGCATACGTTTTTATTTACGCGTCGTGTATTGAGCGAGTTGATTCGCTGTTTAAAAGCAAGAACAGCTTCCATGTTAATGTCAAAATGAATTTGATAAAATATTTGTTCAAAATTCAGAGAAAGGCTTTTAATTATTATTAAAGGCTGAGTAGGTAGTTTAGAAATGTTTTTTAATCAAAAACATTGACTTTTTTTCTATGTATTCATTTTCTGGAAGAATTACTCGACAAAAGCTACGTCACGGCAAAGTTAACCGAGTGGCACAAAAATATCAGCGTCATCCAAGTGGTGCAAAATATGAGACACAGTTGCGGTCCATAGGCAATAATAAGATTAAAATAGTACGAAAATATACAGGCAGCTAGTGGGAATAAATAGCAGTGATTTAATGTTTTAGCTACCAGAATACTCTAATTAAGTTAGGAGTTATACGGGAATGTTAGAATAACAAAATATGGCAATCTTAGTAAAAACTGACTAAATTAAAAATATTTAATAATAAAATTGTCAAAAATGGTACATCAGAGGCCTCGGAAAATAAACCTGACAACTTAATTTGCTTATTTGTCTATTTGTCAGTATTATCTAAACTTTAAGTACTACCTATTCCATTTAATCAAAAATTGCTTATTAGTAGTGATATTATAAGTAAATTGTTTTTGTGATTCAAGCAGAGTTTTTGTTTTTCTTGCTATCAGCGTGGTAGTGCTACCAACGATTCCGAGTTCCGAATCGGAACGGATTATTTAGTCTTAAGAATTCCGTATCGTCATTAGAATCGCTGTCCAATTTTACAATACAATTCCGACTCAACAATCAATAATATTAACGATAAGTACTCAGAATCAGCTGATTGCAATATTAAAAAATCAAATTTCTATTATATCTTACAAGTAGTAGATCTTATATTTAAGCAAACATGATATTTAAATACAGTTGTATTACTCACCCACTGCCTCTTTATAAGAAGACAGTCATATTTTCCAAGCAGGTGCAAGACACGAGGTGTACGTAAATTATTAAATCTTTTTGATATTTCGCACCCAAAATTGCAACTGTTTTATGACAACCCGAATATTTCACAACATAATGTAGATAAACTAATTTTATGGTTAGTTTATTTTGTAACGTTACGGACCCTTGTGTTGTGTTTATCTTTTATTCGTCGTGACTCGTCGTGCTTCGTCGTGATCGTCTTAGGTTCGGATCTAGAGTAGTTGAGCTAAATACGTGAAATAAAACACCAGAGAGGTTTAATACATTTATTAACGTCAATATTTAACTGCAGACAGTGCAATTTAACTACCTCCGGTATTCACCTGTTCAGGCTAGGAAACTGCAGGAAACCTTAGCCGAGGTAGCACGTAGATCTCAAGTACGAAGATATTAGCGAGATAGTTAGTTTCTAAACGTGCTGCCAAGTCCCCTCAGCGCAAATTACAGGTGTAAGTTAGCGAAAGAATAGGTTTCTAAAGGTGCTGCCAAGTTCCCTCAGCGCAAATTACAGGTGTAAGTTAGCGAAAGAATAGTTTTCTAAAGGTGCTGCCAAGTACCCTCAGCGCAAAACTACCAGTGTAAAATAAGAGTTCAAATAGTAAATTGCGGCCAGGTGATCCCAGCGCAGACTACAGGTATAAAATAAGAATTGGATTCCCAATTTGCGGCCAGGTGATCCCAGACTACCGGTGTAAAGTAAGAATTAGAACACTAAATTGCTGCCAGGTGATCCCAGCGCAGACTACAGGTGTAAAATAAGAATTAGAATACTAAATTGCTGCCAGGTGATCCCAGCGCAGACTACAGGTGTAAAATAAGAATTAGAATACTAAATTGCTGCCAGGTGATCCCAGCG
>JABXWE010103423.1:0-34752 GCA_014611495.1 Limonius californicus | reverse complement strand
TATGTTTCAAATTTACAACATAGGACCAAATGGAAGATATCCTCGCTAAACGTGAAGATCGGCGATTTGGTACTAGTAAAGGACGTCAACCTCCCTCCCATGGAATGGCTACTGGGAAGGGTCGAAATTTTGCACGCGGGAAAGGACTCTGTTAACAGGGTAGCGACCTTAAAAACCCGAAATGGGATCATTCGAAGAGGTTTTCAGAAGTTTTGCGTTTTACCCACCGAAGAGACCGATGGAGTGGAGTGCTAGTGCAGTTAGCGGTTCAATCAGAGTTAGTGCGGTAGTTTCGGCTATTCCATTAGGCTTATGCATTATACAGGCTATTTTTTTTGTAAGCTATGCGCTTCCAAAGGGGGCGATATGTAAAAATGTACTTTTAGTTTTTAAATTTGATGTTTTTGCCGCCTTGCTATGCTGTTTCCTCCCTTCAGGTGTCGAAGAGGGTAATGACCCCTTGGGGTGGTGTGATCAACCATCTGGTCGGCAGACGGTGTCTGAACTCGCTGCCAGTCAGAAGCTGCAGCCATGTTTTTCTTATGTTTGTGTAAAAATTGTTAATTTTGATGTATTTACAAGAATAAACCAGCTTAATTTTCAATTGTTATTCTTCGAGCTATTCCAAAGTAACTGCGGAACTCGGGAAAACACAACACTTCTTTCGAGGATGACGGCCTCAACCTCTACCAGGTCGCTCTCCGCTGCCGCACCCAGACAACCAGTCAGAAGAGTCAGTTAGAAGAGGGACCCGCTCCGACAAAGCTGCGCGATTAAATGGAAAATTTTGGGCCCGGAACGGCCGACAGATGTAGACTGACGTCAGTGATACTATTCACTTCATAATTTGGAAATGGACATCGAGATAGTAGCGGTAGCTCTGACTACCGACCTTTCGACGTACGCGGCTACTGTAGTAACGTAATCCCCAATGTAAAGCCTCCAGAAAGTAAAAAACTCGACTGCACGAGCCACGAGTTCTTACACTAGTAGCCCCAAAACGGCACACACAGATTCCGCATTCGTTATATCCGGCTAGAAAGCCGCGATTCTAAATCACCACGAATGTGAAATTTTAGTACACGTTGTCGGAAAATTTAGTTTAACAGTTACTAGCGGCGTACGACACTCTTTCGAGGCAGTTCGACCAAGACTCCCTTACACAAAATGACCTTCCCCCAGGGTTCAGCCCCCATTCTAACCATGCGCGAAATAGCGTAACATTAGCAAACATTACCAGAACGTACCTCCAACAAGCACAATTGCAAATGTTGCGCTGGCCTGCACGATCACTGGACTTATCGCGGATCGAACATCTTTGGGACATCATGGGCCGGCGACTAAGATTATTGCCAAGAGCTCCTAACAACTTAGACGAGCTAAAACACCAACTTGGGGTTATATGTAATGAGAAACCCCAGGAGAACATAGACCACTTGATAGAAAGCATGCCACGATGGGTTAATTCTTGCATTGCTGTTCCTGGCGATGTTACACATTATTAATTTTGTTTTCGTTGTTGTTATTGTTTTCTTATAATTGTTAATCTTTTTTTATGGAAACCTGATCATTTCATACGCAATAATGAAACATAATTTTAGCAAAGTTTCAAACTGGTAGCTTTATTTTTAATATATGGTGCATTTCATATGAGACGAAGTGTATTTCACTTATTTTTTTCTACAATTCTTAAGAAAGTTATTTAGGAGGTCATGATTTCACTCTAATAACTATAGCTCAGAAATATATGCATTAGCATATAGTTTAGCTTGTATTTGTATTAGCATGTTTTCAATTTTGCAAGAATGTTTTACATATGCTTGCATATTTAATTGAATTCGAGCATTTATAATGCATAAATTTAAAGTTTTTTACAAAAGTGTAGTTGAAAACATATATTTTGTCTCAATTTTGTCTCTGTGAAATCTGTGAAACGTCTGTTATACCTGTATTTTGTGGTGGTTATTATTTTACGCAGTTGTTGCAAACGAGAATAAAGGGTTTACGCCACTTTGGAGATTGTGAAAGTGCTTAAGTAGTCCTTTGTAATGTTCTATTTTCTTGGTTTAGGTTTTACCCCATGGGACCTCGAACAGTGGGAGCCAGCCATGTCAGTCGAGGTCACAGTGAAATGCGGCTAAATCGGCCGTGGGGTCAAACACCACCAGAGGCGATGACCGTATTTCACTTAGCTAAGTTTAGGGTTGCATATTGCATGAATGGATAGTATATAAGGGAGCCCGTTAAGGGGAGAGGGTAGAGTGAATGTAATATTGAAAAAAATAGAAAAAAATGTTTTACCCCTAAACTTGCCAGAACATTGCATGCTACTGGTTCTGATATCCTAGAACCAGTAGCATTTCATTTCAGTTATTCTTCAGATATTCTGAACTGGTGAAATATGTGGCTAATAAAGCGATATGTTTGTAGATATTATTATTTTTATTGATTTATGTAAATAGTTCTATAATACAATAAAATATTAAATGCATGTTTTTATTTTTAAGGAATAACCGATTAATATTTCAAATAGAATTTTGTTTGCGAATACATACTTAATTTAAAAATCTGAATCTTTAAAAACATATGTAAGTGCACATATTGCATATATTGATTTTTTATTGCACCTTTTGCCGAACTCAGTAATAACTAATGTTCCTCTACGTACCAAATTTCAGTCAAATTGTTACACAGCGGAAGTTATAATTGGCTAACGACGTAATTTTAAAACAATTTTTTAATTACACCACTATACCTACTGTGCATGTTATATATTGACTAACATATACGAGATATTATATAAAATGTCATTTGTAAACTACAAATGTATGAAAAGATATTAGTAAGTTTTTGAAGAGGACCTTTTGTGGATGATAGAAAAGCTTATGGGGAAAACATTTAGCTAGTTTCGCAGAAATTTAGAATGTTATTTATTATAGGCATTAATTAAGCCTCTTATATTGCTTACTTACATTAATAAATGAATAATAAAAAATGTAATAACTGAAAGTTTTAACCATATGATAAAATTAAATTAAAATGTTATATAACTGAAAGCATTTTGAAACTTTATACGTAATGCAGTGCGTTCGAAAATGATTGCAGGTACTGTTTTATGCTTATAATTTTTTCTTCTAGGTACCTAATGTACACCTGCCTAATTCCGGTTTTTTGGCAAACGTAATTAACTGTAGAAACTGTAAAGGTTATAAATTACGATTTATGTCGGGCGTCAATTTTTATATTACAAAAGTTAAACACATATTTTATCAAACTTTTGCTTACTTTAGTAACACAGTTTATATAAATAAAAACAAAACTTTGTTAGATTGTTGTTTACAGTAGTAGTTCGTAATGCCCCCTACAACTGCCTAAACAAACATTAACCCTACGCTTCATATTTTCAAAAGAAGCTACTTAGTAACTCTCTTAATGAGATTACATACGCTATGATCTTCTGTAATTTCTCAACTGTTTATGAACGATTTGCAAATACAACATTTTTAAGATGTCCAAATTTAAAGTAGTCGAGGGCTATTAAGTCTACCGACGGAGGTACCCCATGATCTCTGCCATCAAAACGTTCTCTTAGAACATGTAACTTTGCACCTGTTGTATGAGATATTGCTGCAAGAACTCAAGCGGAAATTCAACTTCGTGAAGTTGTTCGACATATGGTCTTAAAAACAATTGCAGGTAACTCTTGACATTCATGTTCTTGGCTTAATTATTCTAGTTCAACTTTGCTATCGAAATCCACATTCTAAGAGGATGTAAAGAGATCTCTTGATATGTCTGATGATTTTCGGTTGACTACGTACGACAATTTAAGGAGTTTAGCCAATAAGATGGAATTCTACTTCATCACTACTACTTCATCGGAGAGTGTCACATCTGAAATACGATTACTGTTGAGATTATCTTTAAATCTTATGGTATAGGATTTTCACAATCTGTTGATGACAGCTTTTGATCGACTGACGCTTGGTGTGGGTGTATATGTAATACGTTTTTACCAGTGTCCGGGCACCAACGCATCAAAGACCTTCACTGTAAAAGTTCAGTAACTCAGTTACAAAAACAGTATTAACTCATTGTTGTTTGACAAGACAAACACTTTAATGATTTCCTAGGTCTTAGTCCACCTACAGTTGACTATTTTGTACAGTGTCTTGCGTAAGCACACATGGCCTGCTCTTAAGCATTCAGTTTTAATCATTACCTACCTTATGGTATAGTGGAACAACACTATATACCTGCTGACTGGAAAAAGTCATACGGAATGCTTCATTGGGGATCTGCTTAACTAACTGATTGGGGCAAGTAAAATTGAAATCTTAACAATGACCCCTGCGGCATCAATGGAAAAATTTAGTTTGGACAAGGTTTGCATGTATGTGTACTTGTTTCAAATGAGTAAAACAAGGATAACATATATTAGTACGTCTAGCAGGCTCCTCTTTTGATTTGACTTGCATAATAAGGTCATGTGATGATGTCATATGTCAACTGTTAGCTGTCGCCTTGGTTGTTTACACTGTCTGTCGTCTAATTTTAAGAGTTATCCGGCAAATTCATTTGTAGAACATTTGTTTTCCGGGATAATTTTTGCTTGTAGTGTACTTATTTGTGATAGATGTGCGTTAAATATGTCCGTGCAAGAGAAATCGCTTGATTACTTTGAGCGGGCAACGGAGAATTGCGGTCATCTGATACAACTTACATCTGTCCAGGAGGCAACAAAGCGATAAATAGTTAGCTAGAATTACAATTTTATTATAAAATATAATTTTACAGCTTGTGGCAGATGCTCTGGGGATTCGCATTTCTTCAGTTAAAATAATTAAATTCCGTAGTAACAACGACACTGTTTTGGTAAGTCCTTTTACAAAGCGGCCACGTAAGAACCTGAAATCTACTGATTTGCCTGATTCTTCAAAAACCCTAATTCGAGATACAATCTACAAGATGTATTCTGACTGTAAATTCTATAATTTAAGGTGGTTTGGGGTTTTGGTTTACTTGTTTGTGCCTTTTGCAGAAAAAAATATTACACTCGAATCCCTGAAGACCGAACTTCTGGAATACCACGTTTTATAGTACAAGCAGACTAAATCACATTCTGCATAATAGCGTTTTAAATTTTAGGATAGCAATCGCAGAGTTTTATATGACAAACCGTGTGTTCAAATAATGCGACTTCAATTTTTAAGGATTTATATGTAAAATTTCAATTCCTAACTGCGCCGGCGAGTGGTTTTCGTGGACGAAACTTGGATTTTTTCAAACGGTAATCCTGAAAGATCCTGGCAAGATAAAGACATACGTTGCATGCAAAAACCTCAAGGTTAGGATAGAAAACGCTTTATTATAGGGCATGCTGGTTTTGATTCAGGTTTTGTTGAAAACTGCTACTTAATATTTGCATCAAAATTACAAATGGAAGACTATCGTGGCGAAATGAATGGAGAAATATTTATGAAATGCTCAACACAATTTAGAAGAACCGTCATTAATTATTCGGCTATTTAATGTTCTTCTTGGTAGCCGTTCTCCTTCCATTTTGACCACATGTCCAACCCACTGTAGCCGTTGTAGTCTAATAAATTCTGAGAGTGGGAGTTCCTTGAAAAGTGTGTATACTTCATTGTTGTATGCGGATCTCCATATACTATTTTCCATAACTGGTTCCATTATCTTCCTCAGTACTTTCCTTTGGAAGATATTAATCACGTTTTTGTTCTTCCTGTCATGATCCACATTTCACTTCCGTTAGTGGGGAGACCGAGACCGAACGATAGGAAAACGAAATATAAGAAGATACACAAGATCTTATAGAAGTCCGAGTTTGGAAGAGAGTGGCAGGAGACAGACAGGCATGAAGGCAGACACCACAGGAGGCCGAGGCCCAATTTGGGCTGTAGAACTGTAGAAGAAGAAGAAGAAGAAGTCAATAATTATTATGGATAATACCTCATGCCACTCGATTTTAGCTGGAAAGATGGCATCTTTAGCCTGGACCATTGCAAATATTGCAGCTTAGTTAACTACAAATAACGTTCATTTTGATCTGTACTTGAACAAAGTAAAACTACTAAAATTGGCCCAATCACATAAAAAGGAAAAGCGTTTCGTAGTGGACGAATTACTAAAAAGCCATTCTGCGACTTCCACCTTATCATTGCTAATTTAATTCAATTCAATCGAAATGATATGGGCACATATTAAAAAGTATTATGATAAACGTATTGGGAAGGATGGTTACGGTAATGAGAAGATCTAAGCCATGTAGGAGGAAGCCTTACAGCAATGTACTCCAGAAATCTAGAAAAATTGTGTGCGTCACACCGAAGATGAAATTAGACAATGGTATGAACGTGAAAGATTTCTAGATATAACGATAGGAGAGGTTGTAACACATGCCGACGATTTAGGGAAATCTAGTTCTAGCTGTGATAGTGAAAGTGGCTAATTTAACTTTCTATTGTAATTCATAACTTCTATTAATTAGAAAAATAATTGCATTACTAGTGTTTTATTGCTTGTCATAATATTGCTATAAGTTCATTCAAATTACTAAAATTTCTGACTACTGATCTCTTCACATCCCTTTGTTTGTAATATAGCAAATATATTTAATAAATAAACAGGAACAATTAAATGAACATATATTATAAGAATTTTTCATAATTTCAAAAATAAGAATTGGTGTGGCAGTTGTAAAATATATTCAGTACCACAGGTTGTGATTTTTAAATTTCAAATGTAAGTAAAGTATGTATACGGTTGCAGATTTGACTAGGATTTTTATTCTTAATTCATACACAGTTAAGAAATGAATCAAGGACCATCCTTCGTAAATGCTATAATGAGATAGGAGTACGGCCAAACACTATTTTTGTCACGTCGGATCGAAACTAGGCTTCCGAAATTTACTACGACCATGTAAACACTATGCTAAGCTAACATTACACGTTTGATATCTTTATTCTAAACAAAACTTTGGACTTTGATTATCTTACCTATTAAAAATTTATTGCTAAGTTTTAGTCTTGAAGAAGACTGTTATTACGTCAGAATTGCAATAACAGAAATAAAGGCACACGAAACGAAAACAATACAAAGGGCAGTTCATAGGCTAAACTCGGACACGCCAAGTGACTCTCGGGATGTATGTATTAATAAACAACAGGTTCGCGTACAAATTGGAACATATTGTCGATAATAATGAAACTTATTCGAAGTCACGTGCCTGTAAATAATATTCGATCGCCCTGTACTTATTCCTTAGGGTAGAGCGTAAGAGGTTTATCTAAATCCTTTGCCTCTAACAAAGCAACTGGCTGAGGCAAAACAGATTGCCTCGCTTTCCTACCTGCCTCTTCAGTTATAATTATATACAAGAAATTTCGTATCTTTCATCAAATAACATTTTTGTGGCTACATGATTTGTAATCAGTTAGTGGAGGGCATAATAAAATGTGGAAATACGGCGGTAATTACGACATATTTACTAAACGATTTTTTTAAATAGTCGCTACAGAATTTTATCAAACTGGACCTTGTCAAATAACAAGATAAATTACTCAAAAATGAGTAGGGATATTGCAATTTATTATTTAATCCCCCCACTTTATTTACAATCTGTTACATTTGAAACAATAAGTAAATGTTTTATTAATAATAATGAAGACATGTAAGAAAATATCCAGCGGTGTTTTCCATTGTAGTTACAATTATATTTAATAATTGCATAAGATATGAGACCGTAAACAAACTTAAAATCTAGTAAGTAGGTCATATGAAGTACGACGTCTAAGTAATGTAATATAAAGCATATAAGTTTGTATTTAGCGGTTAAGGGTCGTCTATTATTGATAATTAGTGCAAGCGGCAATGTTTGATAAAACACAAAAAACAATCGATTCAAGTTCCAATTGTTGAACCATATTAGTGTCAAGTCGAGTTTACGTGTTTGATTGAATAATCTTTCCTGTCTTCTTAAGATTTCTCTTCTTCATTGTTTTGTTACTCGTGTGTTACATTTGTGTTCTTAATAATAAAACAACTGTCAGTAAAAACTAAAAACCATGATTGCTCGACAGAGGTTAAGCAAAAGATCCCAGATAAACGAAGGATTTGGCAAATTAGTAGATTCCCAGACGATAAGCGTAGATTCAATACGGCAGCCAGCGAGTTAAAAGAAATGATTAGGGAATCGAAAAACAAATACATCAACGAATACCTGCAAGGGCTAAGAGCATCAGAGGACACCGTATATTCCCTCTGGAAGGCAACCAGCCGCCTCAATAGACCAAACCAACAAATACCCCCGATACGCAAGGAAGACGGAACATGGGCACGTACCGACCACGACAAAGTAGAAGTATTTGCTGCACATTTTCAGAAAATTTTCCAACCACTACCTAGGCATAATGATCAACAGGATGACAACGAAGTGACGAATTACCTAGAGGCTTCTTACCAGCTCCCACTGCCTATCAAGCCTTGGTGAAGTAACGGAAATGATTACCAGAAACATCAATTGAAAAAAATCCCCGGGTTATGATTTAATCACTGGACAAGTAATCAAAGAACCGTCTAGTAATGGTATTAAGCAAATCAAACTCATCTTCAATGGTATTTTAAGAACTGGTTTCGTTCCCGCCCAGTGGAAAGTGGCCCAAATAGTTCTTATCTATATGCCCGGAAAACCACAAAATGAACCTGCTTCATACAGACCCATCAGCGTACTACCGATACTCTCCAAACAATTCGAAAAACTACTACTGAAATGGCTCTTTCCCATCCTAGGAAATTAACAACTAATACCCGACCACCAGTTCGGTTTCAGAACCCAGCAGTCCACTATATGACTATAGAACAGGTTCATAGAATAGAGGGCAAGATCAACTCAACCTTTGAAGATAAAAGCTACTGCTCTGCAGTCTTCCTCGATGTTAGCCGGGCCTTCGACAGAGTGTGGCACGAGGGTCTGTTGTTCAAGCTAAAGAGGGTCATCCCGCATACGTACTTCATGATCATCAAATCTTACCTCGAAAAAAGGTTCTTTCAAATAAAATACGTTGAAGCGATTTCGGAACTATGCCCCATTAAGTCAGGAGTACCGCAGGGAAGTGTCCTGGGGTCGGTACTATATTTGTTATATACAACCGACAAATCAACAAACTCAAATACAACTACTGCCACATATGCCGACGATAAGGCAATCCTCACAATTCGCCGTGACCCCAACTAAGCAGCGCGAGTTTTACAACATTATCAACATGAAGTCAATGGGTGGTTTAAAAAGTGGCGTTTCAAAATTAATGAACTTAAGTCAGCTCAAATCACGTTCACCAAATGCAGAGGCACCGTACTCGCAGTTACTATGAACGACTACGCACTATCCCAAGTGGCCTGTGTGAACTACCTAGGACTACACCTCGATAAAGGCTTAACCTGTAGAACCCACATATGGATAAAAAGAAAACAACTGAACCTTAAGTTGAGGAAATACTACTGGTTGCTAGGCCGTAACTCGAAACTTTCTCTTACCAATAAGCTGCTTGTCTTCTAAACTGTGCTGAAACCAATATGCTGCTATGGCATTCACCTATGGGGATCTGCATCTCTATCAAATATTGAAATCTTAGAACGATTCCAGTCCAAGACCTTTAGAGTAATAACCAATGCCCCCTACTACGTACCAAACAGAGAAATCCGCGAAGATCTGAAAGTGATACCAGTGCCAGAAGAGGTAGTTAAGTGCAGTGCGAAATATCTACAGAGACTAGAAACACACCCTAGCTCATTAGCGTTAAACATTCTCGACAACAGTGAACAAGTGAGCAGGCTCAAACGAGTAAAGCCGTTAGACCTTCCTTTCCGTGTTTTTAGACTGATCTGAAATTGTTATCATGAATAAATTGCAAATAATTGTCAAAGTAATGTTCGAAACCTTGTAATACACTGATTCGCTTATTGCTGTAATTGTAACTGATTGCAAATAAACATCTTATTGTGAAAAGAAATAATAGAAAACTGAGAAACCCCTTAACCATAGAACAGCCGGCCTCGGTGGTCTAGCTTTAGATCCGAGGAACGCGGGATCGAACCTGGCCAAGGTCGGTGAGATTTTTCTAGCGGGAAAAAATCTGAAAATGTGCCTTCTGTTGGATAAAAAGTAAAGCCGTAGGTCCCGTGTCACTGCGATGTGGGACACGTTGAAAATCACTACTGGAGTTGGAATTACCCCAGATAGGCCAAATTCTTAGTTAGGGTGTACAATGGGCCATATGGCCTAAGTGCATAGAGATGCTTAGAAAACCGCGTCCTAAATCTCGCTCTTTCAAAGCAAGCAAGCAACCATAGAACAACGAAATTTAACCGTTGCTTTGCAACAACAACAGAGAGGAGATCGCTAGGCCGACATTGCTGATATGTTAGAAACCACGCAGTTCATAATCAGTGTCAGTCTGTCAGTGTCAAAACGTGTCAAGTTAAAGTATATGTAAAACATATTATGAATAAAGAAATACTAATTAGTGAAGTGTTCCGAAAGCCTCAGATTTGGGACGAACGACATAAATCTCATCACAACAGATATGCTTTGGATAAGTGTTGGGTTGAAGTTGCTGGTAAATGTGGGGTTACAGGTAAGTCATACTTAATAATTTGTAGTGTAAGTAGGATATATACTGTAATCTTACTACTAATTCTTAATGAACTGAAATAAAACAATTTTCTTCAGTCAATAGAAGTTACTTTATTGCATAGGTAGGTATAAACTGGTTGATGTCCAAAGGTCTCATAATGGGATAAGTGGTTATCGTAGTAAATAAAACAAAGTCGAATCCTACAAACGTAATATATTGATTAATGAATTAAAAATTATTCGTAAACGTTTTCAAGGCGGCAGCGCCCCATCTTCAGACTACAAAGTAATAAATAATGCTAAACAATGTCAGAAAAAGGTAGGTAGGTAGGTATTATAGTTACTGTAATTATTGCGTTATTCTATTTTATTTGTTATATATCCTATTCAGCTCTGATCTCTATTCAGAAAATATTCTTTAAATGTATTTCTTACTGAAGCAGCTTCTACTGTGGCACGAATGTTTCTTTTAGATTCTTCAATGTCAGGAAGTACAGTATCAGTCGTGGCTGTGTCACCCTCGATGTGATTTATTATGTTTTCTTTATCAGTTATGGTATTGTGGAGAATGTAGACCGCTTTAATAATTATATCAGCTGAGTCAAGATGTGTTTCAATAACCTTGCATAATACTCTCCACTTCATTATCAAAATTCCAAAACTGCATTCGACAGCTTTACGTGCTCAAGACAGTTTTGTATTGAATAGCTCATCAGCCTCATTCAGATTGTTTCTGGCGTACCGCTTCAGAAGGTGATTTAGTAGAGGGTAAGCTTCATCGTCTATGAAAACAAAAGGAGCCTTAATATTGGAATTTGGAAGGGATTTCTCAGCTGGCATGTTCAGTTTCTTCATTTCCTTTAATCTGTAGAGCTGTGAATGTCGAAATGTGCCTCCATCGCTCTGTTTTCCATATGGTCCAACTTCAATACTTTATTCGAATGTGCTAGCCATCAATTGCACCGAGGCAGTGTGGAAATTGCCATTTTTCCTAAAAGGTGTTTGCCATTATCTTAAACGTTTCTTCCGTATGTGGCTTCATATGTAAAGGTTGCAAACATTCCATAATAAATGAGCTATTTCCTTCACGATGTTTGGAACAGTAGTTGCCCCTAACGGAAACGAAAATTCTAGGCTTCTGAATGAGTTCCCAGTAGCTCAAAACCTAGAAGAAGTTTTGTATTAGCCAATTTATTATCATATTATTATCTTATTATGTATTATGACACAAGTTTCTTTTAATTTTCTAGTGGAAACTGCTAAGAAGACCTGGAAAGTATTAAGGCAGCAGTTCAAAATACATTTTGATAAACTTTCTTCTCGCTCTGGGGCGAAAGCAAGCGACGATATCGATGTGGAATTGCCATATTTCAAAATCTTGATGTTCTTGAAAGACGTTTTTGAAAAGAGACACTCAACAGCTAATTTAGGCGAACCAGAAAATACTGAAGTTGGGGTTTCGTACGGCGAAGGTGAGGTTGATAGTCAAGCTGAGGTTTCTAACAGTGACGGAGAAGGCACACAAATTAATGATACACAAATAAATGATGATCATGACGATGATGATGGTATGTCATCCCCTCCCACGCCTTTTTCTAAAACATCAAATGTTGGCTAATATTCTGCTCGTATTAAACGTTCCTCTTCAACACCAATCGGAAGGTCCTCGCAAAGCCATGGTTTGGGATACCGAAGACGGACCAGTAACACAGAAGGGATAAGGAAGAGCTTGTTGGAATTGGAAAAAGAAAAAATGAATATGAAAAAGGCGAAAGAAACATCGAATATAGATAAACATGATCAAGACGTAGCAATCTTTACGTCTCTCTTGCTCCATGTAAAAAAAACACCGTCTGAAGAGAAGCTGTCGTTTCGAATAAAAGTTCAGCAGTTACTCATAGAAACTGTTTATAGAAGAAACGTAGAAGAAAATAGCACGCCAAATCCAGTTCCAGCAAGGCCGTCCTCGTCTGCACAACAACAAGTTACTTTTGATGGTAATACATCTTATGCGGTTATGCGAACATTTGACTATAATAATTATTAGAAAAACATTTTAGGTTTGTATAACAATGGCAAAATAAATAATCTATTACTTCCTATCTGAGTGTTACTACTAATCTTTCTTCGGCACTGATGGGCTGCCTATGTAAGTTGGCGTACTGTCGTCCTTCGGTTTGCCGTTCTATAAGGTGCAAGATGTAATTAAAAGTTGGTTGAGTAAATCGTAGGTATTCATAATATCGATCCGGGTATCCTTTAAGTTTCTGGTACAAATGATAGAATTCACCAAGTGTAGTTCGCTCTTTATTTACTGGATGCACATTCCATCTCCGATTTCCCTCTGTTGACAATAACCACCATTTCAAGGGAATTGAAGGATCACTGTCACTATCTGAATCTAAGAACATTTTCACACCACTTCTATACAATGAAACCGGACAACTGAACCAAGATCAACGGCTGTGTGAACTTCTCCATTATGTACGGCGATGTGCGAGGCGAGATACACTGCTCCGGGGCGCTGCACTATGTTTTTATATTTTTACTCTAATTTACAGCTAGTGTTTCAGAATGCCACAAGAAATCGAGTCTCCGATCAATCTATGAAAAATCGATTGTTTGAGGTAGGACTTACCTCACACCGGCCCCTGAGATGTCCCGCAAGAACTGTGGCTCAACTAAGGCACCGGGTGGAATGGTCAAGGCGTAGGCTTCAAGAAGCGACACCGTTAGATGATATGTTTTCGGACTAGTCCAGATATTGTCTCAGCAATGATAGCCGGCGTCAAAGGGTATATCGTAGTGCCGGATATCGTACCTTACCTCAGAATACCCAACTAGTTGTTGCTTTTGGTAGTGGTGGTATGGTATGGGCTGGAATTGCTGTAGGGTGGCGTACTGACCTCCATATTTTTAATGGTACACTCACGGGACAAAGTTATGTGCAGGAGATTTTTATGGACCATGTTGTGAACCGCCACAACGCTATTGTACGGGAATATTTTGATTTTCTTGATGGCCGTATCGTGCTCGGGTTGTTTTAGAGATGCTTCGATATGAGGAAATAAACCATCTTGCTCTTCCTCCGCTATCTCCATACCTCAACCCCATCGAGCATGCATGGGACCTTCCGTAGAGACCGCTGGATCATCATAATCCAAGGTCTACTACTGTGCAATAGCTGAGAGATGTATTGCCGGCACTGTGGCATCAAATTCCACAAGAACATATTGATAATTGCATTGAGAGTATGCCAGCAAGGTGCAGAGCAGTTATTACTGCAAGAGGTGGTGTCACGCGGTGTTGGAATTTAATAAGTATAAATTAAGTGAAAGCAGACAGTAACGATTTTCGTTATAATATTGTTAAATTTCTTCTTTAAACGTACCTTTGTTGTAATTTTCATGTTCATTACTAAGACGACGTTACATTTTGTTGTTTTGGTAGTTTTTTATTATAAATGCAATTGGTGTTGCCTTTAAATGTCTTACAGTGCAATATCCCTATTCATTTTTGAGTAGTTTATATCACAATCTACATTAGACCCATACGTTCCTATATACCAAATTTCAAGAAAATTAGTTAATAAATAAGACTACAGTAACGCAATCTTCAAACAAAAAATGTTACAAACCTTCTGTTTCATATATCACTGTTTCCGTTGTAAAGTAGCAAAAAAGACATTCATTTAGATTTGTAATTGGTCTAAAAGTAAAAGCAGATTTACTTAAAACAAATATATTAAATATTTTCCGCATTGATGAATTTTAAGAACTATTTCTCTGCAACTATTTCCCCAATTTCTTCTTAGATGACTCTTGTGCATGTTATCGCTGCAATAGGTCGCCACCAGGGAGGAGAATATACCAAGGTAATTGCACTGAAAACAAAGATGTCTTTATATTGATGGATTTAGGAAATAGGGGCAGGTTTAGGAAATAGCGACAACTGTAGAATATCATTTATTCAATTGAATGTCCCGCACAGTGTAATTTATCAGAATGAGTTAGGTGTGAGAGGAGTCATTTTCAATCCATTTAATTCCTTATGACACTTAGTTTGGAGATCTTGTTATTTTTAATTTGAAAAATAAGAGAATACTAGTACAGGCTGAACATTATTCAGGGAGTTTTTATACAGAAATCTTTGCTTTATTTTATTTTACGATTTGAACTTCTGACCGGTAGGCGTTTAATGTTATGAAAATCTGGCTTTCATAGTTTATCAAAGTGAACATGTATTAATCATCTATAAATATGTTATTTATAGCGCTCATAATTATTATTTTTTGAATAACTAAAAAAAGGAAACACTGTTCTAAAAGTAAGGTTAATTGGATATTCTATTATATGAAGTTTTTACCATTAAGCAAAAAAGAAAGTAATATTAAACCAGCTCCTTCAGGCATTGCATTAAATTAGTATTTGATTTTTATATGCTTAGGAAATAATGGGTAAATCCGTCATTTTCATATATTTAATTAATTATGTGCTCTTCTAAAAGTGAAGTTAGCTTTAATATATTGGATTGGCGACTTGTAAATAATTAACAAAATGTATTTGTTTACGACTTGGGCAAATTTAAATAAATATGCTGTTTTACAGTGAGATTAATTTATTATTTTGCTATTTTCATTGTTGAGAAATAAAGTAAACAACATACAAGCCAATAATATACCATTTCAACATATTTAATTAATTATACGCTCTTTGAAGGCAACGTTAGGTTAATATTTTGTTATTGTGTTAACTCGTATTACATGAGAAACAAAATAGACAGGTATGCCGTAAAAATAAAGTAATTAAAGGTTGGAAGTGACTGTTATTAACATATTCATGGCAACTGTTTTGCTAGAATATTATTTTGAGAGCTACAGGTGCGATGTAGAAAAGGTCTATTCATTGTTGCAGGAACAGGTCGTAATATTCAATTGTCTTAGGAAAGAAAACGTTCGACTGAAATTCTTACAAAAGTGCGAGTACAATACGGCGACCGATCTCTATTTAAATGTTGAACGAGTGGTCGAAACCTTTTAGAGACCGGAGAACTGGTGTAACGAATGAGTCTCATGTACGACGATCTGCGATTTCGGTAAGTCATGAAAATAAAAAGAAGGTAATATCCTTATTCAGCAAAATAGGTGGGTAACAGTTGTATAATTTTAAAAATTTCTAAATTAGTGTCGAAAGTGTTGAAGAAATCATAAAAGACAAGCTGAAGTATCGTAAGATGAATCATTTGCAAATCGCTTCTTCTTTACTATATGAGCGTGAAGGAAATGAATTTTTAGACTCAATTGTTATGTAACCTGAGTACATTATGTTACTCAAAACGTGCAAGAATGCAGTAGTGTCACAAAGACAAAAAGAACAAAAACTGTGTTGTTAGCTGGTACAATTAGTTCTAACTATTATTCAACACTTTCGCGCAACAAATTTAATTAAACGGGCAATTAGGAACAAACAGAAGAGAAGACAAAGTTCTGCTTGCTTTAACTAAGGCATTGCTTGCCCTCATACCGCTCAAGAACAACTGAAATCATAAACAAATTTCAGTGGGGCTTTCTTCCGCAAACAGCGTACAGTCCTGATCTTGCTCCCTCCGATTGTTTGCCCTACTAAAAGAACGTTTAGCCGGAAAAAAATTTCAAGAAAATAACTACGTTGCTATTCTAGAGTAGATAAGTATGCAACTCAATGACTTCTTCCTGGAAAGTGTTAGAAATCTTGCAGATTGGTGGCGCAGTGGGCTCCATAGGGTGACCAGACATCCCTATTTTTCGAAATTTGTCTCTATTTTTGGTTGGATATCCCGATGTCCCCAAGATGTGCTTTTGAGATTATAGGGTGTCCCGATTTTCAGATACTCATAATTTCTATCTAATGTTATCTTTCTCTGCGGTTGTCAGTCCTGTGGATTAATTGGATTCCACACAACGGATTTCCATTTTCTTCTGCCTTCAAATTTACTTTTAATAGTTTTTCACATGAGTTAAAATAACATCAAACTACTCTTTGTCATAACTTCAACATTATCATCATCATCATCTGACATGGAGCCGACTCGAGGGTCAATCCTGGATACGCTCGGCCGTTTCTGTACCACAAACTAATTTACACTTCCCAGGCCAAAGACGAACTTGAGTTTCGATATATGCGATGATGAAGCTCCGTAGATATTCCATAATTCAGCAAAACAACGGAGCAGCCGATATATTATTTAATATTAGAATGGCTCTTACGCTCTGCATTAAATTAGAGAACGGGCATTCTGAAAAATAAGTGTCCAAGGAAATCGCAAGAAATAGTCGACAATGGAAACCACCCTATTGGTTTTTTCCTTTGTTTTCGTTTTCATGGAGTTCCCTTTCTTCAGTTTCATCTCCAAAATCTCGATTTGTACCGCTGTCAATAATATCCTGGTCATTAGGGTACTTTAACACATCTTATTCATTTTCATCATTTTCCAGATAATTTTACCGGAAATATTCAGATTCGTTTTCAAATTTTGCAGCTTTTCCTAAATTCTACTTCCTATTTTTGAATATTATTTTCAGTAAAACCCGCCTTTGGAAATCAATTTGCAATTGCTGAGGATGCAACATCATTTGTCCAAATTTTGATAGTTTGGTGACGCAGTCCCTAAGCGATATTAGTATGGCCATAGGTTGATTATGTTCAACCGCTTTAATAGTTTTAAGTTGGATTTACTACCTGCATGAAATATTGACAGTTTTAATTAGACCTTGCGATATTGGTTGCAACTTTGGCGTTATATTTCGTAGAAATAGAACTAGTTTAACATTTTTAAAGTTACGGCGGATAGGCAAGGCAGTCATCAATTAACATCACTATTTTTCCTTCCTGCTTGACCGTCTTTTCCTTCTTCTTCCACAGCTTATTGTGTGCTTTTCCCATCCAATCGTATCCTGCTGCTCTTTGCATATCATCTGCCGACTTGGTCCTCCACTTCCCTTGTTTCCCATTATCTTCCATTTTTCCTACATACCTCATGGCCGTCTTAGAGAAGTGATCTTGTGCCTTCCACCACTTGACCTTTGCGGAGCAGGTAGCTGTGAAGACGGCTTTAAGGCTGCGCCAGAAGGGTCTGTGGCACACAGCAGGCAGGGGAGACAGACATACCCACAACCTGGATGAGGCAGTTGTCAAGACCCCTCTTCTAGATGCAATGGTAGACTACCTCCCTCCACAATATGCCTTCAATAGACACTTCAGTGTTTATGTCAATGCTGAGCTAACCCGGCATATGAACATATCCATTTTAACCGACGGATCTAAAACAAGGCATGAAACGGGTGCCGGAATCTTCTCCGATGACCTAAACCTGCGCCACAGAATACACTAGGCAAAACTGCTACTGTCTTCCAAGCGGATGTAGTGGGAATAAGGCATGGTGCAAATGCAATTCTTGAACAACAGATCAGGAACCAAGGTATTGGTACCTACAGTGACAGCAGAGCCGCTTTACTAGCCCTGGGTAGTCGCAAAATTACCTCAGGAGTGGTACTTTAGTACCGTGAATGTCTCGACGATATCTCAAAGGATAATGTCGTTTGCCTTATATGAGTGAAAGCGCATGACGGAAACTGCGGCAATGATGAGGCTCCAAACAACCCCTTTAGGGACCAGAACCCGTTATTAATATATCCCTGAGGACACCAAGCTTTATTCGCTACCAGGAAACCCTAAAAAACTTCACACGAAGATGGGTAAACACTGGAAGTTGTCGTCATACAAGGGCTGCTATTACTGCATCTTCGCCATTGACAGCCAAATTTTGTGCGCAACTGTTCCGAAAGAATCTGCGATTAGTTGTAGGTATCTTATCTGGACGCTGCTACAATGACCTATGCACCTTGCCCACTTCCATCTTAGGGTGCAAAGTTGTTCTATTACGTCAATCACTTTTAATATTTTTCGTATTTCAGAGTTAGGTATATGGTCGCGTAAGTTAATGCTCAACGTCCTTCCCTCCATCGGCCTCTGTGTAACCTGGAGCTTATGTACGATATTTTTATTGAGTGCATACGTTTCTGTGTTATAAGTTAGAACGCATAATACATATCGATTGAATGTCTTTGCTATTAATTCATACTCTATATCTGATTCAAGTGCCTCTTGTGGTTTTCCGACACTACCAAGGCCAGTGAAATTCTGCTAGCTAGGTCTGCTGTAAGTTGGTTTTTAAGAATGAAACATTTTGGTCTAATGTGCCCCCTTCTTCCATTATTTCTTCTCCTATAGTAATCTCCTGTTGTTCTTCTATTTAATTCGTTAAATATTTTGTACTATTTATGTTTATTTTCAATCCTATCTGTTTTGATGTCTCGTTCAGTTCTTCCAACATTTCATGTAGCTCTATCCGAATCCGAAATTCAGAGTTCGACATAAATAGCCAAACAACGTTATACGGATCCAATTGTCTCGACAATGGGATTTGTGGAAGTATCTTGATCATTATATTCCTTAGTTGGAGAAATTCAGTATATAGAAGCTCGATATAGTGAAATTCAACGATATTCCTTTTGATGAAAAACCACGTTGCCATTTCATATATTAATACTGGCTCTTGCCGCAATCGTTAAAAATTTCATTCTTCAAATTCGGAGAATTTGGTTTAAACTTTCGTAAGCTGCCGAACTCAGTCGGAACATTTACTATTTGATTGCTGTTATCCGGTTTAATTACTTGCTGTTGATAGGTGTATCCGTGAGTCTATCGAAAGTTTTTATTTTCTAATGTACGCGTTCTGGGTTTCTTTATATTAGCCTTTATATATTTTTTTTTAGTTATTGTTCCGTATTTAATGCTTCTAAATAGTGTTTGTGTACAGTTAAGGAGATAATATATGTTCTTGTCGGACTTCTTTTCTTATTTTCAATGGATTAGTATTTGGGTGTAATCAAACTATAGTGGTTGCTTGAATATAGCAGCTCTCCATAAGCTTCATGTAGCCTGTTAAATTCTGTCCAAAATTCTATGATATCTAATTCTATCCTCCTTGTTAATCAGATTGATATTTGTCGACCAATTCTCTACCCTCAAAATTAAAAACACAATAATAAAATTCCTATTTAATTCATACAAAAATAGCTATTAGACCAAAGGCTTAATATATGGTTCCCAGCCCTAACCAATCTCAGCAAAGCCTAACTAACAACAAAAGATCTCGTTTGTAGAAACTGTCAACTCCAAATATTTTGTCCTACGACTTCAAACTTTGCACACCAAGATTTTTTGTATATCGAATCCGTTTTCATGAAAGTGTCTATTTATTCTATCGGAATTAAATGTTAAGGTTTAGCAAATTACCACAGAAACGTTTTAACTTCAATACTGACAAGTATACGTCGTCTATAAATACACTAAAAATGTTGAACTATATCTCTTTGTATATATTTTGTATGAGGTGCCCAAACTCATAAACCGTAAAGTCGTGCTTCGGAGGACCCGTAAAGCCGTCGGTCCCGATTATCATACAAACATCTTTGGTAGTAGTAAATCATGTAGTGGAACTTCTTTTCTCTATTCGGCGGGTTAATTGAGTCTTCTGCCCAGCATACGTATAAAAAGGGCTCACAGAACCTACTTATTTAGGTAACTAACAGGTCATGGACCGACACACAGAGCAAGAAGAAGAAGCTCGTAAAGGGTATGGATGACATTAGAAAAACGAAATTTTGCTTTCTATATTTTTGTGTTCAATTTACTCATTATTAATAGTCATTAAAAAACTGGTTGTGCATTATTAAGGCACTTACTTGCACAGAGTTTGAATCTATAATTATGTTATACGAGGATTTAACTATTCGAGATACTCACGTCAACTTAGCGTGTGTAAGCAGGCGTGGAAAATTATTATGTCATAATTGGGAAGGAGGAATTTACTCATTTTCTCTATTATAAAGTTCAACTGATGTATAATCATAAATAACAGCATTATAGGAGAGTCAGTTTTCTCACCAAAAAGAACAGCAAGAGAAATACATTTTAATGTAAGTTGTGAATCAACAACGGAAGAAAATACAATATAATTTTACTGTTTTTTAATATTAACTTCAATAATTATCTAGGGAATCTCCACGAAAAGTTATTTTTAGAAACAACAGTTAATTGATCTACAGAGAAAAAATTTTAATAAGCAGCAATACTTTCCGGAATTAATTTTAGTACTGTATGTATTTGTATTTTAGCTGTTTTGACTATTTTAAACGATGTAAGGGAGCAACATAACGATACTACATATTGAAGACCTCTGACATAGAAATCATTTCCTTCTGCTCCAATTGCTTCTTTTTTTGCGACGAATGAAATAGAATTATAATGAGCGAGTGGAATGTATCTATTGCTATTCGAACGAACGAATTATTCATGTAAATAAAATGGTAAAATGGTAGAACTCATGAGTTACGTATCCTTATATCTGGCTCTTCTATAAATGTTGATACGTCAGGCTGTCGTGTTTATACAAACTGTTATGATATTAAGCATTATCTCAAGATAAAAACAAATAACACTCTTGAAGAACCAAGTTGGTTTTACGTTGTGAATTACCGTGGCCATTTTATTTAAAATGGAACTACCTATTTTGTCTATTTCGTTTCACAAAGTCGAGATCGTATAAAGGCAGCGGCGGCCTGTGTTCCGTATCTGCAGTTTAGCATTCAGTACTGAAGATCTGTAAATAGCGAAATGTTTTATAGTCAGCAAATGTGCAGACACGATTATTTTCCGCAACTGCTCTACCAAATGCAGATGTCCAACACGATCTAGGACAGTGGTATTCATTTTTGAACCAACGTGCACAAATAAAAGAATTTAGAGCCAAACAGAATGAATGTTGTTTAACTAAAATATTATTATCCATATAATCTCCAAAACAATGACTGATGAACTGTCACGTCCTAAGAAGTGGTTATAAATATGTTTAATAATTTTTGAAGTAAATTGTATATCTTAGAACTAACCAGCGAATAGTTTCTTATTTTGGAAAAACCTTTACCATCGTCAGTAGGAAGTAGAGCTAATTAAAGTGCGTTGGCTGAGTAAGTAAATAATTGAAGTTCAAATATCGCGGTGGTAAGCGGGTTGCCAAAGCTTATTTACTTTAACCAAAGTCTCCAATCAATCGTATTAGTTATTTTTATATACTGCAGGGAGGGAGTGCAGGCGTCCCTTATATACTATCAATTCATGCAACATGCACCTTAAACTTAACTAAGTGAAATACGGTCGCCTCAGCAGGGGTTCGACCACGCAGCCGATCGGACGACATTTCACTTTGACCTGGAGAGGTAGTCCTTATTCGCACTGCCCCACCGAGGTCCCTTTTCGAGAAACAATACGGATTTCAAAACAATTAATAATATTTAATTTTCAAACGGACATCTGAAAACATGTTTATAAACAGAAAAGCTTCTTTTTACGTCTACAGAAGTAATGGGTGCATTTTTTAACTTAACACTGAATTCCAAGTTGAAACTGAAGTTATAATCTCTTAATATTTCGCCTCTAAGAACGAGGTTAATTTGTTTTAAATTCAGAAACCCCCTTATTTTTTTGCATGACACTGCTAAATTTTTGATATATGAGATCACCTATTTCACACTTAACTTTCTTAAACAATCTACCGAATTCGTTTATTATTTCAACTGACTCGGAAAGAGACATCCCTTGAGTTTCTAATTTGCGAATGGAGTTTGAAACGAAGCTATAGTTTGATTTGATAAAACAAAGAGCCTGAGGCAATTGTGTCGATTTCACTATTTTTTTACGATTGTGCGAAGCGGCGCTGGAATAAGTTATTTGAAGAATTACATCTTTAATACCTTAAAAATTATCCGCCTAAAAATTGCTGCTTCTAACCATGGACCCCATCTTGTAATTATCGGTTCGGGAGGCAATGGAACATTTGGAAGTCGCTCCTTATAAAACTGGACTCTCAAGGGGGCTTTTAAAAATATTTGTTTTACATTACTAATTAAATCGTTGACAAGGGGAAATTGATTCTTAGTACTTTCGGCTACATGATTTAAACCGTGAGCTAAGCAACTTACATGAATGATGTAAAAAATTTGCGCTGCTGTTGTTGTGTAAGAGGCAGCGTCGGACAACGATTATATAAGCAACATTACTACCCACTAATTGCCCAATTTCAGACATGGTTTCATTGTAACAAGAATTTACATAATTTTTTCGTAAGGGTGTTTCCTTGGTTACATTTTGTTCATAAAATTTTTGTAAGGCCGATTTTAAATTAACATTATTTAATTTCAATAACGGTATATTAGACGAGATTAATTCTTGTTTTGGCCACTTGACGAAAATTTACAAACGAGTGATGCAAAAGGCCAAAATATGCAAGTTTATGCAACTTTTGCAGAAATATTCAGCGAATGCCCAAATATGCAATCACCAATTAGCGTTAATTAACCCTTATCAGTGTCATTCGTCCACATAATTGACTATAGTCAAAGATATGCAAAAAATATATATACATATATATATATAAAATATATGCGCTTTGCATATAATCCGCTCTTTATTAATCATCTTCAGGTATTCGTCCCGTAACCGTACAATGCAATCACTTTCCATTATGTGTTGCCGTTTATTTATAACTTTATATTTAAATCCCATATGTAACACCGTAATGTTTCTGCACCTTTGTAAGGAAAGTGCATTTGTTTCGTTTTAATTTCTAGAAATATTTCGCTTACAGTGTGAACTAATTGCGTTTCATAACAATTATTAATAGTATCTCTTACGGTTTCCCTGATTCCTACATCAATCCCAGAAAATTTCCAAGTAGTTCTTTTCTTGCGGTGTGTAGCACGCCCTTCGTTTAAAATTTTTCTCACTGTGCTGACATGTGTCAATTCTGCAACACATTTTGTCATGCCATACTGGCTGCCCGAGTTCATATTTAAGTTTGAAATTATTTGCTGCGCTTCAACTGGCAGATCCTGGAGTGTTGCACTTAAATTTATATTTTCACTTTCACTACTACTATTTATAACATCTATGTCTTCGTCGGTATCACTGCTTGCAATTTCAATAATTTGAATTATTATTGTTGCTTTCGAACGGTGTACAGAAAGCCATGATGTAACTGCAACTGGTAAAAATTACGACCGAATTTACCCAGAACAATAATCAAAGTACTTACAAAAACAAATTATTCATATAGCAAAACAAATTCAACAGGATTACCTACATCGTTAGTGGACAGCAGCGCTCATTATAACGTTAAGATATTTAACAATATTCAGGGAATAGATGGTCGGTCATCCAGTAATTTTACCTAGATACTTTTATTATAACATTTTATAATACATATTATAATTATACCCAGTTTAAAAGTTGCATCGCCGCATTTTACTGCCGTTGCCAAGAAAGTTAAATGCGGCCCTGACCACAGACCAAGAACCACCAACGCTATTGTTCAGAGATTACATGCTACCTGCTGACTGGTAGTCGCTTTTGAGTAGGGATTTAAACATTCGCTACTAAAAGTTTGGTCCTACTTTACTTATTTTGCAATCGATATATATGAAGTTGTCTGTTCGTGTGAAAGTCTAAATCTGTGAAACCAGGCAACCCATAAGCATTCAAGTTGTTGAGCATGAACTCCGCGGCGCCCAGTCGGTTAGTACAAATCGTAGTATTTAGTTCCATAACAGTGGTAAAATTATGAATTCATTAGCAACTCTAAAAATCCTAATAACCTTAACTGCGATTACATCTTTCCACTTCACAATGCTTGCAAACAATTGTTCATTCAACCAAAATCCACGCAACCGTAATCTTCCCTCTAATTCTATGCGACATTGCAACTCGCCACTAATAACCTGATCTTTATAAATGAGCCAGACATGGTTCATTTGCAGCAGATTCTGCAACTCTGAGTATGTCATGTGTAACTGGGAACGAAACATCTAGAGCACCAATGACCCGGCTCTAACTGGGAAGCCTTAGATAACTGGCGTAAGAAATGAAAGAAGGAAGAAATTAATTTAAGAGTAGTTTTAGTTGAAGAACAAACCTTGTTTCAAAATGGTTATGTTCTGTTGTATGCCAGGTGAGACATTTGAAAATAAACCCTTGAACATATTGAAAAATTAGTCAGAAGTATAGGTATAGGTATAGTATAAGTTTTGGAAAATGACTGGTAGGATAAGAACGGATTTACATTAAAAGTTGGGCATTAGGAGAATATACTACAGTAGATAAATTAATACTAGAAACAGGATAAACAATTCTTCCAAGAAAATACTACTCAATAAATGTTTAGAAAATACCGCAGTATTCGATCTTCTCACTAACAAAAATACTAGATATAAAATGTGGGAAAAGTAGATAAAATAATTACCGCTTGTATCACTACAACTATCACAGTTGTACAAGCTGGTCACACGAATAATACTTGACAGAAATGAAAACCATATACTACGTATCCATTCTCAGAACCCCAACAGAAAAATTAGTTGAATATATTTAGCAACACGTTCGGCCATTGTCGACTGTACAAAATACTTCGGCAATATAAAATTGTTGGCAATGGAAATTGCACTTTATAATATATATAATATCTGAGTGGACTATCCAAATAGTACATCCAATGTGATAGCACTTAGCACATATCGAGTATGAACCTCAGATTGTTTATAAAAATCGATGAGTTTAAGGAATAGATTAGTAACGGAAAGTGATTATTATAGTAGAAGGAGACTCAACCACTTGAGATTTACAGATAATATTGTGTTGATGTTGCATAGCTTGAAGAACAGACCCTTGATGAGACTTGAGCCAATAATAATCAGAGAAAATAGGTCTCACATTCAATTTGCAAAAACCTAAGTAATCGGCAACAACGTAGAAAACTAAAACAACGACAACATAAGGAACTGTACCAGTTTGAAAAATATAACGTTTTGGCAAGAAACGTAGGGAGCTGAATGCCCACTATGAAACTAAAATACAGAACATGAAAAGCCGATATTAGAGACAACACTTAACAAGTCAATGTCGTACAACATACAAAAGCACTCAAGTGGAGATGAACTGATCTTACCATAGGACAAAGTCACCAAAGTTGACATTAAACCTTACACCAACAGTGACCAGAAAGTGTAAATAATAGACGCTCATAAATACGATGGTGTAATCATCTTAATCTCATTTTAAGAATGAGATTGACTACATCCTCACCTCCGTAAGAAGCATGTGTAAAGATGTCACAATTATGAACCGCTTCAATACGGGTAGCAACCACAGACTCACTAGGGCAAAAATGGTCATAAACACCTACCTGGAAAGGAAAAAACAAATTGAGAAAAAAATTACACCATCAGTAACAGATCTACGGAAAAAGGGAAAACAGTACAACAATGTAATCAAACCTAAACTAGAGCCCAAAGCTAGACAAATTGGAAGTAAACGAACTAACAGATAAAGTAACAAACTGCAAGAAGACGGCCGTTAAACAAATCAGTTTCCAACTGCTCATCAAAAACGAAAAGATTAGCGCTGAAAGATGCAGACTTATAACAGAGCGAAGAGAGACAGACAGAAATTCGCACGATTATGAAGAGTTAAACAAGAAAGTGAAAAAAGAAATCCGAAAAGACCGGAATGCATAACACTCGCATGATTGAAGAAGTAATAGAAAACAGCATGAATATGAAAGTACTAAGATCCAAAAGAAGTAGAGGAAAGCTGGTGATAAAGAAATTTAAAAATGACGAGGGAACCGTAGTGACCGATAAAAAAGAAATCGTAAAACGCTATTCAGAATTTCTATCGTAATTTATATAAGCAACATACACAAATGACAAACGAGTTAAAAGAGACTCGACAAACAAGAGGAAAAATTACGAATGCCAAGTCTGAAAATATACTAGAGATAGATATAACAGAGCTAACAACAGCACTGAAATAAATGAAGACATGCAAAGCCCCGGGAGAAGACAGTATCACTACTGAAATGCTCAAAACTGGAGGAAAAACTCTTCAAAAAGCAATGATAAAACTGCTGAATAGATGCGTTGTCGAAGGAAAAATACCGGAATCGTGGCAAAATGCCGAAGTAATCTTGATATACAAAAAGGGCGACAACACAAATCTCGAAAATTACTGACCTGTCAGCTTGCTTTCGATATGCTATAAATTGCTTGCCAAGATACTGACCAAACGACTCACCGTTAAGCTTGACTTCTATCAGCCAATTGAACAAGCGGGTTTTAGAAGGGCCTTCAGCACAATCGACCACATTCAAGTAGTTAGAACAGTAGTCGAAAGATGTACTGAGTGTAATATCCCACTCCATATCGCTTTCGTCGATTGCCATAAGGCTTTTGACTTTGTTAAAACCTGGGCAGTACTATAAGGGATGGCAAGAGCGTGGATCGATTCGCGATATATCAGGCTCATCAAGCAAATATACGAAAAAGCAACGTTGAAAATAAAAATTGATGAGGATTTGATGACCGATAAAATACCAGTAGAGGAGGAGTGAGACAAGGGGATACGATCTCCCCTATACTATTTACCCTCGCGCTTGAGGACGTATTCAAGACACTACCCTGGCAAAATATAGGTATTAACATCGATGGAACAACATTAAATAACTTGTGATTCGCTGACGATATAGTCTTAGTTACTGACAGTGCGAAAGAACTAAAAGATATGATTCAAGAAATAGATGATGCCTCCCAAACTATAGGCTTGACAATGAATATACAAAAGACTAAAACTATGAGCCCAGAAAATATTAGGGTCACTCTGAGGGATTAATCCATAGAAAATGTCCAAGAATACAACTATTTGGGACACAACATCAAAAGGGGTAAACCAGACAGCCGAGTTAAATAAAAGGATCAGTCTCCATGGGCAGCTTTCGCAAAACTTAATTATACCCTCAGAAACACAAAAATACCAAACAATCTTAAGAAAAAGGTATATAACGCATGCATCCTGCCAGTGGCTACATATGGCATGGAAACAATCACACTAACAAAACGCAGCGCAAACAGGTTAAGAATCTGCCAACGAGCTATGGAGAGAGCCATGTTGGGGGTCAGCCTAAGAGACTGGATCCGAAATGAAGATATAAGAGTAAGAACGAGGGTCGAAGATGTTATAGAAAAAATCGCGAGACTCAAGTGTCGTTGGGCGGGTCATATCGCTCGAGACAATGAGAAATAGACAAAGAAAATATTATAGTGGCAACCACGAGAAACTAAAAGAAGCGTTGGACGACCACAAGCACGATGGCGTGACGACCTAAAAGAAACATCCGGAAAAAATTGTATACTAAGGGCCCAAGATAGAGACACATGGAAAAAATGGAGAAGAAGAATTATCCTAAAAGATTGCTGAATTTGGTTCGAAGAGAAAATCTGGTTCAAAAATCTGAAAATAATTACGAAAGTTCTTTATTCCATATTGGATAGTTGGATGCTAAGGAAGAAGAAGAACTAGAAGACCATAAACATCAATAATTTGGGCTCATAGCCTCAGAGCATCTTTTTTCCGACTTAACAGAGCTTATACCTTTTAACGTTTCCAACATCCCTCTGTGTAACATTGAACTTCATACATATTATTAAGTATGAACTTATATAATACGGAAAAGTTTGAGTGCTTAGTTCCCAGCCGCTTTGTAATTTATTGTACGGTAATTAATAATTTAAAAGTTCATAGCTCTCATACAATTACCTTCTGGTACATAATATATTTACAGAAAGCATGCATTTTTAATATATTTTTAAGTCCCTTAGCTACGAAGCGAGAACTTGCTTTAAAGTCTCATGTGAAGAGAAAAACCTGTAGCTACCCTGCTAGGAATTTTAATTAAGTTTCCACGCTTCTAACAATTATGACGTGGCTGATATTTAAACGAATGCACATTTCGTGTGGTACTAAGCAACGGAAGTACCTAAATGCACGGCGCAATAAAAGTATGTATATTCCGGCGGGGCTGGATGTGTATTTCAGTTTTATAAGGGAGTTCGCTGGAAATTTGTGCATTCAAGTAAAAATTTCGAAGGCGCGTTTAAGAGTAATGGGTCCGCCGCAGCGGAAGATTCAGCCAAATGGCGTCTGGTAATAATTTTGAGATTTGAAGACAAGAGAAGCGCTTTATTTCGGGCTTTCTCAGGTCGGCCCCGCGTACGTGTCGGATGGATACGGCGGCGATCTGCAGCGGCACGTTTCTATAATAACATTTTTATTAGTGGCCGCGGTGCTGGAGATGACATTAAGTTCGCAGTAAACTCAACGCGACTGACAGTTGCGACCTCGGTAATCCTCACTGATAAATGACCGAGACTTATATATTTATGGAATTGTTAGGGTTTATTATGTCGTTACGTATCAGTATACTACAATCATAAAAGCGCTCACTGATATTTATCCCTATTACGCCCGGATTTTCAATAAATATTTCCGATTTACGGCTTATTTCGCGATTTATTAAAACCAAAAGCTTCTTTATAGGGCCTTCATCACCTCAGGCCTCACATAAACCCGGTCGAATGGTTTGCATGAGATAACACCTATCCATTCCTTCAAGTGTCAATAAAAATACACTTATTCGTTATAATCCCAGTTAATGCCGAATTACAATAAGTTATCAAGGAGCTTCCAAAGAATATCGTTTGAATAATAAATTACAAAGCACCTAAGGTGCTCCATTAGATGTTCCCTTGATTATTATAATGGAATGAACAAACCAATGACGATTACTATCTAGCTGGTTAGGTGAGCACGCTTGCTGTCTTCCTCTCTTTCTATCAATGATGTTTGCTTTTTAACTATATTTTCTACACCTTGCCTAGTAGGACATTAAAAAATTGTTATGAGTGCTTAAAAATTATTACATGTGAAGAAAAGCTTCTTTAAATATTTAATTCTAGAGTCTCTCTCTCTCTCTCTCTATATATATATATATATATATATATATTGCTATGAATGTTGTGTTATAAAAATATAAACAAATATTGAATACCAACTTTCATATATGAATAAATTATAAAGCCCCACGTTGGCTTGCGTCAAAAATATATGCGGTGTAATTTGTTATAAATATTTTATAATAACATAAACAAATGTAATTTTGATAAATTATACCTCGGCTAGCTAAAATAAAATTTTTATATTGGTTACGCCCATCAAATAATTATTAATAATAGCATATAAATATTATAAATATCTCAGGGTTTTTTATATTCGTGGCCTCACCCATTGACAGTTACAGAATATAGCAATTATAAATCCAATACACATAAATACTAATACATAATACATTTAAACAAACTTATCTGTGCTTCCTTATAAATGTTGACTCCAAGTGTATATCCTCGTATTGATGTAGTACTGTGTAAAACTGGCTTGTCAAAATTGCGTTGTCATCAATTCCCGCCAATTTGATCAAAACACTGTCACTTGTCGAATCTGGTTGAACACATGATGACCTCGCTACTCAGATAAATCGCTTACAGATGCAGTGAAACTGAATAAATATTAAATAAATGGTAAGTGAATTCTTCCTTTTAATGCATTAATAATAGCACTTTGCATTTAATAGGCTTCCATAACTTATTTATTCCATAAATTTTGAAATTAAACACCATTGACTGTTCACTTCAGGTAAGTTGAATTATTTTTATAAAAATTAAACAATTTGAAACTTGAAAATTAACTAAACTTTTATTATTCACATTATTAAACACATCACATAAAATATTCAATCATTTTCAAATTTTGTTAGGTTACATAACCTCAACACTATTGTAAACAAACCCAGGCCCGGCCCAAGATTTGCAAAACTAGCCTTTACTACTAGCTAAACTCAAAATTGGAGCTCGCAACTTATACGTGCTAACTCTTTAAACACCGAAGACAGACTAAATTACAAAATTTTACAATTTTGGACCTAGGCGCATATTAAATCCAAAAAATGGTCCAATCAAATGACATACATTTATCTGGACAAATAACAGCTGATTAAAAATTATTTAAAATGATTAATTACAAAGTCATAATGTTAAATTTTAACAAACAAATATCAGATTTACAATCTAGATAATATTATGCAACTTTTAATACCAAATATAGTCGAATTTAAGATAAAAAATGTACATGTGCTTAAAAATTGAATTATTCACAAAATTTCTTCAAAACACTTCAAAATTATAATAAACATCAAGAACAATTATTAATAAACATGTAGAACCAAATTATACACCTTTTACATTCATTAAATATAGAAAAATTATCAAATAAAGAATTATAACCTTCAAATCAAATTAATACAACACTTTTTCCAATAAATACTAAACAAGTTCAAATAAACTATAACAACCTCTTCTACACTTCTCTTTACATACAATATCATATTAATATAACCATAATATAAAAATTAAACATAAATAAATGTGGTAATACCCATCGTTACAAAATATAAATTCACCATAATAAAAGATTTTAATTTTCAGGGCTCCTTCACACCCTTAAAACAACCAAAACAACTTCCTGCATTGCACTATGATGTCACAACTTCACTCACTAAAGAGTATCTCCTCTCAAGAATACTTTTATTACTAATAATGCTGGTACGAAGCACTTCCGAACATATTACGATACCTTTTTATCTTATCAAGTATACATAAGTCAATATTTGTTAATATGATCTTATAAACATCTTCCCTTACATTATAAACAAACTAATTATTACCAATTTCAGGTACAAACATCCTCCTATCATGAAAATAATATCCTTTTTAATATTCGTACATCATTACGAAGCCAAAAATCTCATGTAGTCATAGTTATATCATAAGACTAACATACTAAAAGTCATTAATTATTATACTAACATTAATATAGAATAAATATCATAGCAATATATATACGGGGTGTATCAGAAATAGGTACAAATATTAAATCCGATGGTAGATTACAATATATATAAATTAGAAAAAACATTTCTTTGGCAATGGGACTCTTAAGATATAAGAGAAAATTAATAATGAAAATTTCGACCCAAAAATTGTCTTGAGATACAGGCAGGATAATAACAAAAATTTGAGTTGAAAGACATGTTATGCAAAGGAGAAGTAAGATAGAAGTGCAAAAAAATTTCTTATCGGCAGCCACAAACTCATACTATTAGATAGGTCAGTAATTTCTATTCAGTTATCACAAGCCAGATAAGTTTTTACGTGTTTGCCACTTTGGATTTACTTTACAATTAGGTAATAACCTTCTACAGCTTAAATGCATTTTGTATGTATCATCAGCAGTTCTCAAACAAGATTTTATTTTATTTTTTAATTCAAAAAGATAAATTTAATGATTTTTGAAAAATGAATAGTACCATTGAATTCTACTTGAGCCAATCTATTACTGGTTTAAATATTTGTACCTATTTCTGATACACCCTGTATATACGCGTGTCCCAAAACGTACCGGCAATATTTCAAGGATGAATTCCAGAACTTATTTAGAGTGGAAAAGTCCACATAAACATATGTCCTAAACGTAACCGTTAATGAGTTATTGTTTATTTTATAATTTATGTGGCTAAAATTTTAGTTCAATGGATTTCTGAAATACTGATCTAGTTGCCGTCATCGCGTAGTTTGTTTGGTAACATTTGAACATCGTTTTTAACAAATTTTTATTTGTAACTTGTCAGTTTAATACTGTGATATTGAAGATATTGGGTTCTTCTTTGTATCCTTATTCCCACTGTAATTCACAAGTGATTCACAATGCCAATCATATGTAGAATATGCAGATATTCACTATGTTTACGGTATGTGCTGGAAATGCTTTAGCAGCACACAAGAATACCTATCGTAGACGATATCCCAATAAAAGACTGTCTATGCTTGCAGTTTTCTTTAATTCACATCGACAGATGAGGGAACATGGCACTTTCAAAGCAAGACATACCAGTCGGCCAAGGAGTTGTCCGTAGACCCATAAACGATGATGAACAAGATTTTCATTTATTACAAGAAGATCCGTCTTTAAGTATTGCATTACGTACTAGAATATGTAGAAACAGGTTTGGAGAATAATAAGAAGTGCTCGCTTACATCCATATCATTATCAAAGAGTACAAGCTCTAGGCAACGATTTTGAAGCTCGTTTAAGATTTTGTAATTGGGTACAAAACAATCAAAACCTACCGCATATATTATGGAGCGATGAAGCTTCTTTCACACGAGATGGTATCAATAATTATCATAATTTTCATGAATGGGCTGCAGAAAATCCTCACATTTTCAACATAGATTTAGTGTTAATATGATAGCTGGTATAATTAATGATCGTCTTATAGGACCATTTGAACTGCCACACCGTTTGAATGGTGGGAATTACGAATATTTTCTAGAAAAATCTTTACCCTTATTACAGGAAAATGTGCCATTAAATATTAAACGTGTAATGTGGTATTAACACGATGGGGCACCAGCACATCAATGTCTTCGTGTAAGAGCTTGCATGGGTAAAGGCACATTTTCCGGGAAAATGGATTGGAGTAGGAGGATCCGTAGTATGGCCACCGCGTTCGCCGGACCTGACTTCATTACATTTTTATCTTTGGGGTCACATGCAACAGATTGTTTATGCAACTGAAGTGCACACGGTAGAAGAATTACGCCAAAGGATACATATATTAAGAACGCAGCGATCTCTTCTGCGACATGCGGCTTTGTGTATCGAACACACTGGAGATAATTGTGAACATTTCTGGCAAACAAAATAATAAAAAACTATTAAAAAAAGATTTGTCATAAAATTCGTTGAACTAAAATTTTAACCACATAAATTATGAAATAAACAATAACTCGTTAACGGTTAAGACATATGTTTATATGGACTTTTCGATTCTACTTCTTTGAAATATTGGCGGTAAGTTTTTGGACACTCTGTATATATTTAGCGAGTATACATTACAGCCTCGGCCGTGTCTCGCCATTCTTCCTTGTTTCTTCAGTCGTCGTCTCCAAGGTTGGTAGCCATTCTGACTGTTTGTACTTCTTTGATCCACCTATGTGGTGGTCTCCCTTTTTTCGTCTTCCCGGTGGGTTTAATCTTTCTTGGTTAAATCGTTTTGACATGTCCGTGCCATATAAGCCGCCTTCTTCCAATTTCGTCGACTGTTGTTGTTTGTCTTCCCATTCGATGTCTAAGAGCTAATACAACAACAGGATTAGGTTCTAAAAATTAATAAAAGCTGTGCTATTGTTTTATCATTAAAAGACATATGTTTATTGAAACAATAATTGATGAAAAGTATTGTGTATTAATATTACATAATGTTTTCTTCTTCATGACTGCTATACACCAATAAACGAGATCGTTTTCTTTCTGGCAAAATATCGTCATCTCCTGAGTTTTCTTCTGCGGCATCTTGATTTCTATGCTATAATTTCTACAAAAAAACTGTTATTTTCGTTTGTTTGCTTTTAACTAAGAGAGCTTTATTACGATGTATGGAGCTAACCATTTGTGACACTGTCCCTTATATTTTGCGCTTATTTCAGTGGAGGGTTCCACATTTAGAAAATAGAACTTTAATTGTTCGGCTAAGTTTAGGCATTTCTTTATTATTTTTAGGATAAAATTTTGAACTTCAGCATTTCCATCTGTACTATCGTCCTCTAAATTAATTTGGTTTATCTGAAATGCTATTCCAAATTTGCTGCATCAATCTCTTCTTCAACCAGTAATTCTTGAATATCTTCAGGATTCATATCATCAAAACCTTACCCTCCTAGAGACTTAGTAAGTTTTACTATCGCATCGATTCTGTTTTCTGCTAGTTCGATTAAATTTTCGCTTTTGAACTGACTCTGGCAGCATATTTTTCCAATAAGCATTTAATGTTGACGGTTTTATTTGTTTAATGTAAGAAGTTATGAGTAGAGTAGAGATAAGGCGTAAAGATAGTGCATATACGCACTAGTATATGCCACAGAAAGCCTTCAATATATGCACGAATATGCAGTAATCTATTGAGATATGTATCTACTTATGGATGCACTAAAAACAAGT
>JABXWE010103422.1:0-18928 GCA_014611495.1 Limonius californicus | reverse complement strand
GTTTGCGTCAAAGAATCTTTTTCCGCGAAAATAAAAAAATCGATTTTTTATGCCCTACAAAATATAATTTCCAGGGAAAATTTTACCTCGGTAGCAATAGCGATCGGTACTAGTTAAACCGCGCGACGGCCTAGCGGTACGGACAGCGGACAGAGAATGAAGTATGCCTGGTTGCATATTAAAAGGAAATTAAGGGGCACCGCAGATATTTGGCGGGACTTCTTACAAGCCTTGTAAGTCTATTCGTTACAAGGCAAGGTTTTAGGATAGCGCTTGAACAACCGTTTTGAGGAAAATAACTCTACTGTTGAATAAAGATGATATGAACAGTTTCCAGTATGGGAAAGTCCAGGGAGGCAGTCGCGTCCACTTTTTTTCTATAGCAAGAAAAATAAAATTTCAAAGAAAATTGTAATTTTTGGCACAAAAATCGCAACTGTGTTGCTCCGTTACTACGGATATGAATTACTCTGTCAACAAATGTCAAACAAATTTTACATTCTGGTTTTTGTGGAGTGTTCAGTATTTTTGCGTTTTGTGTTCAAGTGTCTAAGCAAACGAGTACAAGTTGTGGTGTTCCAAAAATAGATGTTTCTAATAATGTTAATTGTAAAATTACACTTGTTGTTAATCCTTCGAATTAATGTGTTTGAATTTGTAAATTTAATTGAATAAAAAAAGTTAAAACATTTTATCTACCCTTGCTGTTAAAGTGTTACTTTATCTACCCTTGCGGTTAAAGTGATACTTTATCTACTCCAAAGAGTTGCTATAACAACATTTTAACATTAGCTATAGAAAAAAATAAATTATTCATTTGTTGTAAAAAGTCTGCTGGGGTAAGAGCACTACTGCTTTGTAACTGTCCGGTTCTGACAACTGTTCTTATGGTAGCACTCATAGTATTCGAAAATATTTGAGTTGCATACTTAACCTTCATTTTCTGGAAACTGTTTGGGTTAATATGAGCCTCTGTAATTTTAACTGCTGCCCTAACAGAAGTTATTGTTCTATCTATTTTGTACGTTTCTTTTATATCACTATATGAAACTTTTTCCCCTTTCGCGTAACTGATCTTCAGATAAAGTAAAAAGATCACGATTTCCACAGTTTACTAACCACACATCACATTTCTGTTTGTCCGCTGGGAAACGAAAAAAGCTTAAATCACAATTATTTTTGCGATTCCGCTTACATCCAAAGTAGACACAATAGACCTTAGAAGGAGCCAATACAGATAATTACTTCTATTAAATTTTAAAGGAAGCGAGCACTTGTTATTGAATAGCGCACCGTTTTCAAAATGTACAATACAAGCAAAGATCTTAAGAAAACTGATTATATGTTTTTCCAAGGGAAAGTTAGGTACCCTATCATTACGACTACCCACCCTAAGTCACATTATCCTCATACAATCAACAATATTAAACTATCTACAATTTCCCGAAAGGAAAGCGTAATCAGCTTAAATTCTAATGTCTGTTGTTGAAATGTATTCCACTAAACAATCAGTAATCACCTGTTTTAAACTGATCTTAGTGCACTTTCGACTGCGCCGTAATGAGCAATGACAATCAATATTTAATATCTTTCGGGAATCTGAAGACAAGTAAATTTGGCCAATCACTCCAAAATAAACAAAAACATTTTTTCATATACATAATGGGCATTGTTGAACCAAATTTACTTTTCTTGAAATTTCCCAATGTCGTATAAGATATCATTAGCACAGAATACATAATTAGGTGCTCTGTGCTAATAGTGAATGTTAATCTCTAATATTTGCCAAATATCATTGGTTCCCAATTGTAGGATACTCTGGGAACATTCGCATACTACGACATGTGCGACATGTGGCAACATTGCACTCCGATTGAAAAAATGTGCGTAAAGGAACCTGCAAAACCTTGTCCTCGTACGGGTATACTCAGTAAGTTTAATTGAGTATTTCGTCTACTACAGGGCTAAGACTTGGCTCAGGGTACCTTCAGCAATGACGATAAAACCCATAAGGCTAACCCTCTGTATAATAGGTACTCTGTTTGCATTACTAAAAACTGCTTAGCGCGCTAGCGAGGATCCGGGAATTGTAACACCGATCTTGATGAAATGCGCGTACGCCAAGCAATGATACCAACTGCTTACATCTGAGCATTTCCATTTATAAAGACGAATATCTAACCTAACTCTCTGCTTTAGATTTTCAACGCGTTCTAGGTGTTATTTTACAGAATCTTTTTGTAAATAAACGTATTATTTCGACCTGTTTTTAAGTTATATAAAAATCTGCAAAATAATTTTGTTTTATTTATTACAAATTCACTAAATTATACTATACTAATATTACTCATGATTCGAACCATCCGACGAATTTCCAGAGTCGCTGCTGCAAAAAAAAAACAGTTAGTACAAAATAATTTCATTTGTAAAAAAACTAAGCGGATACAGAAAGAACAACCTCTTACACATAAAACATTTCATGAACTCATTTTCATACATACTTTATATTTTTCTTTCTGGCAACTTATAGTGATGACCGCAACAAATGCGGATTTCGCCGCTGGACTGCTAAATCTCAATTTTACTTCTTCTCCGCCTTCCAACTTCAACATGTATGTGTCTGGAGTTGGGCTGGCAGTTTCCTCGATCATATGAAAAGCCATCTCTCTTGAATTGTGGGGCCGTCCTAGTAGTGAATAAAGATCCTTCTTAACCTTGTGCAAATATCCACAACTGCTTCCCGTTTTGCCGTAAAGTCCGCATTGTCATCGGTTCTAGATGACACAGTAATGCCTTCCCACACCATGTTATCATCAGCACGAGCCATATTTATTGAACGATTTCTACAAATAAAGAATATTCTTAGCTCGATGCACTGCTTCGTTTCAAGGTACTTACCGAAATGTGCGATTAAACTTTCGGAATAAATTCTTTTCTGGTAAGGCCATAACGAGCGAAAAGTGACACAGAAACCAATCTACGTTTATTTACAAGAAGATTCTGTAAAATAACACCTAGAACACGTTGAAAATCTAAAGCAGAGAGTTAGGTTAGATATTCGTTTTTATAAATGGAAATGCTCAGATGTAAGCAGTTGGTATCATTGCTTGGCGCATGCGCATTTCATCAAGATCGGTGTTACAATTCCCGGATCCTGCGCTAGCGACGCGGACTGTCCGCACAGGAGAAAACCATCGACATAAAATAAAACTATTGATATATGTACACAGGAAAATTAAGCAAGTCTCAACACGGTCAATTTAGATAAATCCGCAGGTGAATATTTCTTCTCGTACCGTTAATGGTTTCGGCGGCGAAAGGCAAACTTATGGTTATTTAATATATGTATTATAATTTTCTAAACGTTTTATTATATTTTACATTATGTATATATATTTATTAATTACTCATTGTTCAGAGTTCTGTTTGGTCAAGGTTCTTTTATTTCAGTGTTCTCTTTTTTCTCTGTTCTGTATTTTCATTGTTCTCTTCTGTCGCTGTTCTCTGTTTTCATGCTCTTTTTTTCATGTTCCCTTCTGTCCGGTCACCGTCTTTACGGATTTAGTTCCCATGCGAGTCTGTCGAAAAAATGGTGGGGGAGGCCTACTTGCCTGTATTCGCCCCAAAAAATACAATAGTAGGGCTCTATTTTACTAAACTAAAAAGTTACTCGACTGCGTACGTCAGACTAAACTAAATTATTGTGTTTAGACCGCTCGAGTACTAAACTACTCGACCACTCGACTAAACTACTGGCCGCGTATAAACCGGGCATAACTCCAACTCCGTTAATAGCTCTATTATGTCCTTTTCAAATTAGATGCCTGATTTGTTATTTTGTTTGAAAAAAATTTTTTTGCTGTAAAATGGGCATCAGTATAGGGAAAGATAATTAAAAGATTGCAACGTATATTCATTTGTTTATTGAAAAAATTAAATTTGACACATGTATCATTACGTTATAGTTCGTACATCTACAGCAGTTTGCTAGACGCTCCTTTGTAATTTTAATAAATAATTATTTAAGCCAGCCCTGACTTAAGTAAATGCCAAAGAAATGAAACACTTTGCTGCTTTATGTAGTTTATATATCAGGAACTTATTTGCAACTTTAGAATATGGATGGTGAATATATTAAACGCTCAAACAAAGTGCCCCTCATAGTAACAGAAAAAATTTAATTATGAATATTTACATACATGTAATAAAAGACCATCCCACCAAGAAGGAAGGAAATGCCATTAAGCTAGCTGCAAACATCGCAGGTATTAAGTTTGTTTTAAGACATGCCATACAACATTCCATATTATTATTTACAGGTTTTTCAAAATCAATAATGTACAATATTTTGCAAGAACTAAATATTGTGGACATTTGACCAAACCCAAAACATCTCCAGAAAGACTGAAATTATAATAGAGGAATCTGTGGAATGTGCTATTCGTCGCATTGTTCATTCCTTTTTCTTTTCAAATGAATCGTCAACCTTACACAAAATATTATATAATTATTCAAATTACTAAATTTTACATCAAATTGTGGATGAAGAGGCAAATTAATGTCTTGATTAGTTTCTTGGTTTGACACGGAATTTGATGCAGAGGAGCTTGCTGCGGAATTCAAGGCAGATCTATTATTAATGATTGTTGATGATTGCTCAATGATTCTTCTCGAAATTTCGATTTTATTGTTCAGAGAATCCTCTATGTATCCTTCGACGAGACCATTCGAACGCCAACCGCCGTGTCTCTTTACAACTGCTAAATCTGCCCCAGAGTCTGCTAGTAGAGTTGCACTTGAACGCCTAAAACTATGACCCGTGTATTCTAGTGGATTTGAAAGGCCTAGAAATTGTGCAATTTTTCTAGGAATTGTTGAAAAAGTGTTCACTCCTACGGGTTGTACTGTGCATTTTTTGTTCTTGTAATTGATGAACAATCGTTTATGTGATATCTTTTTAGGCCGTAATTTTCTGTACTTTCGAAAAACGTCAATAGCAGAAACAGAGTTACTTCCATTGATGATGGTAAATGTTCTGGGTTTATGAGTCTTCGTGTCCGGAATTTGAACTACAAGTACGCTACCCCTGTCTTCTACAACATCGACTGACATGGCCACCAGTTCACCAATTCTACATCCTCCAAAAATTCCCACGATAAAAATTACTTTTTGCAATAAATATTCATCATCAGAAGCATTATCTAAGAACCTCTCCATTTCTTCGAGTGTGAACACTTTGGATTTCTTTGGCCTGTGCCCTACAGACTGTTGTTTTAGGAAAGCTGACACTAGATGAAATCTGTAACAATGAATAGTTTAAACTTCATAAATAATAATCATTGCGATATCACAAACCTGCTTATATCAATGGGTTTGTCTCACATAACGGGCGAATTTGTGTCATGCGCATTTTTTTATAAATATTAAGCATTTTCCCTAGGTTAAATATTTTTTTTCTTTTTGAATTATATGTTTGCTGCATTTGCATGTAGTTTAAATATTGCAATTAGCCCTATTTTAAAAATTACAGGGGTAAATGTATTGAGAAATCGCTCTAAATGTCATATCGGTAACTGTCACATGCACTAGGTTGTGATCTTAATTGATGATTTTATACAGAAAATTAGATATTTAAGCAGTTTTGAAAAAACATATTTGTAACCTGAAAAGACGCGGTACTCAATAAAAACAATGGGTTTTCTCTAACTTGTAAGATATTTTAGAAAAAAAATACTTTTTAGCTGTCACAAAGTTTTTTCTCATTCCGGTAATGTTAGAATAATTAGCGACCATACCCTTGCAAAAGAACCTTGGTACCGATTCAGTACTGTCAGTGTCAAGTGACATGTGCTTTCTTCGATTGCGATAAGTAAGAGCATACGTTTTCCATTCCATTTCAAAATGTATACTTTTTTACCTTCGAACGTGAAAGGGTGGCAAAATTCATTATCATTCCGGTAATGCGCTTTTTCCTACTTAAATAATTTAATTGAAGTAATTGCCAGTTACGATATTGGCGGCAATTCAGGCTCATACATAACCTGCAAGTTTCATCCAAGGTATTCGAATAGTAAGGTAGTTCCAGTCATCTTTGTTAAAATTTTTCATTCCGGTAATGCTCATTTCGGTAATGCGGTGCATTACCGAAATTGTAACGAAGCGTTACCATTTTTTATGTTTATTTTGTAATTTAGAACTCGCTTCCGGACACGGCCTAGGAGCCGCGCTTACCCAGAACACCGCCAGTGGTGACCAGATCATTGCTTACGCCAGCCGCACGTTGTCCCCAGCCGAGAAGAATTACTCCGTTACCGAGAAGGAGTGTCTAGCTATCGTCTGGGGAATCGAGAAGATGAGGCCGTACCTGGAAGGCTATCGGTTCACCGTGATATCCGACCACCAGTCTCTCCGCTGGCTTCACTCCATTAAGAGCCCTGCAGGAAGGTTGGCCCGATGGAGTATTTTCCTTCAACAGTATGATTTTGAAATCAGATACCGGAAGGGAGTGCTTAACCGCGTAGCTGACGCTTTATCCCGGGAACCGTTGCCAACTGCAGAAGCGACTACCGAACCTGAATTGTGTACTATTGACCTGCCAGAGTGCGCTTGGTATAAGCGTAAGTATGAAGAAGTTACCCGAACACCTGACAATTTCCCGGATTATACCATCCGAAACGACAAGCTGTACCGACATTTCTACGACAACAGCCTGAAGGACGACGAGTTCACCGATCCTTGGAAGTTGTGCGTACCGACTCCACTACGCCAAAGAGTGCTACAGGAGAACCACGACGTTCCAACCGCCGGACATATGGGCATCGCAAAAACCATTGCCCGGGTAGCCAAGCAGTACTACTGGCCAGGGATGTTCCGCGAAGTGGCGAAGTATGTAAAGAGGTGTATAACCTGCCAACGCTATAAAATTTTGCAGCAGCAACCACCTGGACACATGCAGCCTTCCGCCAACCGCCAGACGTGGGAAACCGTCAGCACCGATTTGGTAGGACCATTACCGAGGTCTTCGAAGGGGAACTGCTACCTAGCAGTGTTTCAAGACCGGTTCACTAAGTGGGTGCAGTGCAAGGCCATCCGTAAGGCGTCCGCTCAAGCCGTTAGCAAAGCGTTATTCGAGGAAATCCTCACCCGATTTGGAACTCCTCGAACCGTCATCACCGACAACGGCACCCAGTACAGCAGCAGTACCTTCCGCCAGCTCCTGAAAGAGTTTGGAATTGACCACCGTTTTACACCGCCGTATACTCCGCAAGCAAACCCCGTTGAGCGTACGAACAAAACGCTGAAGACGATGATCGCCCAGTACTGCGAAGATAATCAACGTAAGTGGGATCAACACCTGCCCGAATTTATGTTCGCCATAAATACCGCGAAACATGAGTCCACCGGCTTCACACCCGCGTTCCTGAATTTCGGAAGAGAACTAGAACTACCGAATGCTCTCCGCCGAGAATTAGAGGGACCCAAAGAAGATGCCGACCCTGAAGGTGACACCATACCTGAAAATCACCAGACCCGACTCCGCAAATTACAAGAAGTGTTCGAACTAGTCCGAGTGAACATAGCTAGAGCATTTACCGCCCAGGGGCACCATTACAACCTACGCCGACGAGATTGGAGGTGCCACGTAGGAGACCGAGTCATGAAGAAGGAACATCATTTGTCCTCAGCAGCTCAAGGCTTCGCAGCGAAGTTAGCGCCCAGGTACTCCGGTCCCTATACCGTTACCAAAGTCCTTTCCCCTGTGGTGTATCAACTAAAAGATGCAGCAGGAAAGCGGATCCCGCGAGTTCATATCAAAGATCTCAAACCTGTTCATATGTAAACCTCACCGGCCGATAACGAACTTTAGACCGTCTGTTTCAGCAACATGAAGAAGACACGCATAGTGCATCCGACGTCCTTCCCAGTAGCCAGAAAAACAAAGAAACCTGCGCCAGGGCTCGAACCGGTAAAGAGAGCGGCAATAGCCCTGCGCGCCAGGTTCACGGGACATGTTACTCGCACCTCGCCTGTCCCCAAGGCAGGAGCAGGCGACCCGACCACCAGGCGAGCCACACGTCCGACTCTCCCCGGCCGCCGGAAGAAGCCGGAACCATCGCCGGACAAACAGGAGAGCGATGTGGAAACCCAGCCAGAAGCCGCCGACCCTCTACCTGGGCCCACACCCGAGGCCCAACGTCAGAAAATTCTGGCTTGGATAGCGAGGCAGGGGGAGAGCTTCGACCATTGGCCCCCCGCACTGCGTGAAGAGGCACAGAAGCTGAGGCCGTTTGACTTCCCTGGGTACCGCAGGTATCGGCTCAGGGTGAGCGACCCCTGCCGACCACAGAAACGTTGGGTGACCCTTCCGCCTCTCGAAGAAGAGCACTCTAAAAGACATTAGAATGTGAACTTTTTTTTGTTTTTATTATCGAGTGTTAATTTTGTTTCTTTCCCCAAAAGATTTTTGTTTTTTTTAGAGTTATATTTAGTTCGCTTTTAGTTATAGACAATGGAACACTGTGTATCCGTCGTCACCGAATACGATCTCCTACGAGATCTCGAAGACGTGATCCATGAGTGTAGTACCGACCCGGTTACCTGAGTCGCCGATGAAAACGTCCCGATGATCACTCTCCCTGAGAGCTGCCCTATGGAGGTGGATTCGAACCCTGAAACAAGCAAACCGTTGCCGGAGGCCCAGGTATGCTCCGACCCCGAGCCTGACGGATTCCACGACGAAGAGTTCTTCGCCGAGGTCCAACGCCTGATAACCGAGGAACGACCCGCTGAGGAGCACGTGCCTAGTACTGACGAGGCTTCGCTCCTGGACCCGTTCATCCTTGCAGCGTACGCTTCCCCGGAGCGCCGCATCCCAGTATGGGCCGGGATCGTGTACTGGAGGTGTGGCCGGAGGGGCCATTACCGTGAACGATGCCGCCGTCCCCGAGTCCTGTTCTGTTCCCGATGCGGAAGGACAGGAAGGATGTCCCGGGCCTGCCCATGCAGCGCACCGACCACCGCCGCCCCTGCCGTTCCGGCAGTAAACATCGTAGTGGTATGTGACCGCGGAGTGCAGTGCGAGCTGTGGAAGAGTGCTTAACACTCGTTTAAGTGTAGTGAAGACCTCCGAAAAAGACAAATCTTTTTCTTTCCGAAGTAGGAGGGGTGTGTAACGAAGCGTTACTATTTTTTATGTTTATTTTGTAATTTAGAACTCCGTTTAATTTGTTTACATGCCATTTACCGTTTAGAAGTTTATTAGATTGATTTTTAGTAATATTATTGTGTGCCGACCGATGATTTTCCGAACGCACCCCGTATTATTTTCATATTCACCGATACATGTAAATTTAATTACGAGCCGTTGTATTAATAATTTACATTTCATAGCCGCTTGAGGTAATTTGTTTATTATGTGCCGTAACGCCACATGTTGCATTTCTGGTTTATTTTGTTACCCTTATCAGAGTCTGTTTTAGTTAGATATCATTATGGGAAGAAGTTCAAACACCGTTTATTTTTATTTGATTGCGTTTTAGGAATGTTTACCGAGTTATTTGAATACAATTATGTGCCGTTAAATTTATATTTAGAACCGAATAAGGTAATTTATTTATTGTACGCCGTTTGGCAATATTATAAATTTATATTTTAGTTTGTTAGCAGGAATAGCTTCCGTTTTATTTTGTACCGATTATTAGAGTTATGTTTGATTGCCGGTAGCATTTTTATATGATTATTTGACTTTACTAATCACGTCCGAAACCATAATTTGGTTTATTTGAATTGCATTTACGCTCGAAGATCTGATAATCGCTTCTTCGACGTAAAAGCGGTGGGGCACCGAGGTGTATCCCACTCTTGGCGGATATGCGTGAATTAAACCGAATTTAGTAAATACCGTTAGCCAGCGGGTATAAATACAGCCCCTCGAGCATTAAACGCTCAGTTCTTACACTCGACCCAGCTCTTCTAGAAGACCAGCCGACCAGAGAAGGAATCAAGGTACAATCCAACCCCGAGGCACCGTTTGGTAAAATAGAGTCTCTAGACCGCTTCTCAAGAGTGCAGATAAATAAAACAGACCCCTGGATACCGACGTCTTCAACTGCAGTTACCCAGGTCTTCGTTATCCATCCAGGACTACGAAGCTGTTCCGGAAGAGTAAACTTCGTAACAAATCTGGCGCCCGAGGCAATCTCCGCAATTGCACGTAATAAGCAGACGTGCAATTGACTCCGTTAAGCCGAGTAAAAGTAAAGAGCGTCACAAAATGATTTTCCGTTACCGATATGACAAAAATGTTGGAAATACTAGAAGTAGCTTCGAAATTAATCATGTTTATTAACATTTTAACTTGCATTTAAACAATTACATATCATTATGATCACGGATTATGATACAGAATGTAGAGGTAATAATTGTTTTTTTTTTTATAAATTGTATTGAATTTAATTCAGGGGTAAATGAAAGGACGTGAATTGCAGTTCTGTTGTTTTTAACTGCTTTATTTAATAATATTCAGAAAACAACAGATCAATTAAAATGGGAAAGCACAAAAAATCGAAGGAAGACGAAAAAAAGGCAATGCAAAATAGGGAAAGAGTAAGGAGATTCAGGGCCAAAATGTCGGAGGAAAATTTGGCATTAAAGCGATTAAAAGATCGAGAAAGGTATCAGAATAAAAAGGGAAAGGGGTTAATGAAAAGTGTAAAGAATTTAAATCAAAAAGAGCAAAAAGATTTAAGAAAGAAATGGAGGGACGCTAGTGCTGTGTACCAAAAAAAGAAGAAAGCATTAAAAGCAGAAACCCAGTATACAGACAGCAAAACGTCGACATCTACTCCCCAAAATGAAGAATATGTACTTCAGTTAACTTCAGGTAGTAATTCCAGCAGAGCAGAACGTGGTCGAAAGAAAATACGAAGAGACAGAACAAAAACTTTCAAGCTCTTACAAAAAGCAGAACATAAAATTGTTGAACTTCAGAAAACAGAAAATAAATATAGACAACGCCTATATAGAACTTCAACTCCTAAGTCTTCCAAATATAACAGTCCAAACACAAAAGTAAAAATATTAGCAAGTGGCTACAAGATTCCAACCCAAGTCAAGAAGAGATTACTTTATGCTGCGGCACTAGAAGCAGACTTGGTGGAAAATATTAATAATACTCATAATGAAAAAGAGAAGGAATGTGTAAGAAAAGCTGTTAGCGGAAAATTTCTTAAGAAATATCGGCTTATTGGCGAAGCGCGAGGTAGAATAAGCTATAAATTGCACAAAAAGCGGAGGAGGAAAGAGGAAACCTAAATTTGACACAATATGAACGGAAAAAACGAAATTTACAGTTCACACAGAAAAGTAGAGAAGATATTACAAAATTCCTGGAAAGGGAGGAAAATTCTAAAATGTGCCCAGGAAGAAAGGATTACGTAACTAGGCACAGAGTGAAAAAACAAAAAAGAATATTGTTAGATTCGTTAAAAACCTACATGCAAAATTTATAAATGAAAGGAAAAAAGCGATTTCATTTTCTACTTTCTGTAGATTCAGACCATTTTGGGTCGTCACCCCAAAAAAATCAGATAGAGACACCTGCTCGTGCGTCAAACATGCCAATTTTCAATTTATCATTAACAAGTTGCATGCCGTTGGAATTCTTGATACCAAAAATACTGAACACATAATTCGAAGGACAGTCTGCAATTTTGAAGAAAGTCGTTGTATGTTAGGAGATTGCAATAATTGCAAAAATATGTCGCTACCTATTAATAAAGAAAAAGAAAACTATCTACAAGAAGAAGTCTTATATCATAAATGGGAAACTGTCACAGAAGAAAGAATAATAAAAGGAAAGAAAAAACCCTAAGAAAAACTGTCAAAAAAGAAAAACGTACCTCATTGAAAAATTTGATAGAAATATGTTTCAACACTGAAATGAAGTCGTTCAAACAACACTTCTTTATAATGAGGCACCAGATGAGGCAGCTGAAAAACACAAAAGCTAACATACAACCCGACGAATTAATATTTTGGATTGACTTTTCTGAAAATTATGTAACCAAGTTTGCTTCTGAAATTCAGGCAATGCACTTTGGTGCGTCAAAACAGCAACTTTCGCTCCATACGGGTGTTTATTATGTATTAAGTAGAGAAAGCAATCAACTTGAAACTCATAGTTTTTGTTCAGTTAGCGAGAACATCGATCACCAAGCCTACGCAATATGGGCTCACTTAAGACATTTCGCACTATGAATGAAAGACCACCATAACTCAAATTTTAACGATTTTGAGATTTTTGTCCCACTTCATTGCTCTAAATGTTGTCTTCGGTAATTCAATACTAACATAAGTCTAAATTATATTAAAGGCCATGTAATTAACATAAATGTTGTTATTGAATTTTCTCAAGTCATGCTGTACTTGAGAAATTTCAACATAACTTACAATGTGTTGTTAAATTTTTTGAAACCCTTATAGGTAAGAATGCAATAGCAACATATTTTATTTTAAGGTGTAATTTTTAAAACTATTAGCCACTTTTTTAATACAAGGATACTATAAGTCAAATTATGTTTGCGTTCTATTATATACTTCACCCTTTATTGCATTTTGTTTAGTGCAAGACCAACCTATATCAAAAGTTTTTGGTACGTCTCCTAATTGTTACGTACATATCTGAAGTTTCTTTAATGCAAGAACAACCTATATCAAAACTTAGTTGTTTTCATTTAAACATTAGAAGCAAGTTCATTTTACTGAAACTTGTTTCGCGGTAAAAGTGCTTTGTTTATGTTATTTACTGTAGGTGATTCTTCGGACTATAAAGGCAATAATGTCATCCAGAGGCCAGAGAATTATTGCTATGACGTTGTCGAAAGCTAATAATCACTGTCAGGTAAGTTATTCGTTGCTAATAAATTAAGTATAAAACCAAACCGCGTTACTTAACCTCACTTTTCAACTTTAAGGAATAATAGTACATTAATTTTTCAATATTTATAAAGTATAAATAGGTGTGTCAGGAACAGCGTAAAGATTGTTAAAATTTTGTTATAGATAGAAAATCTTTTTTTACAGAAGCCGTTGGCAGTTCAATCTGCAAAAGAAAATGTTAATTTAGAAACAATAGAGAAGCCTAGGCATATTCCTGAATATCCTATAGACGTAAGTTATATTATTGACTAGTTAAAAATTAATTAATGATAGATTCATGTATTACAGGTAGAAAACACAAATCCAACCGAATTAGGTGTAGACCATCGTTTATTGCCCACAGTATTCATTACAACTGAGCAAAATATAATAAGTGATTATAATTACTTAGAAACGGACTTATTTAAGGAATCATCGAAGAATCTGACAGAAAGCGCAATGGATGAAGAACATGAAAACTTATTAATTTTGCCTTTTGACGATACTGGAGAACAGAAAAGTGATAATAATATTGTAATAGATGAAAATATTATTATCACTTTAAATAATGATCAAGATTCCGAAAAGGTCGTGGTTGATAACTGTTAAGCCCAATTATGTATTATTTGAATTTTTGTATTTTTGCCGCCGCTAATGGCGCTGATGCCTAAAATCGCTCGTGACCGTCAGTGCTGCAGCGATCGTTGCGAAGAGCGGTCTTGCAGGCTCATTGTAATATTTCAAGAATATGTACACAATAAATTTAAGAAAAATACAGTCCACTGTTTTTAATAAAAAGAAGGCAATTATACATTGGTCCTTCACACCGGATAGCATGGCTATTTCTGTAAAATAAAGAAGACTTCATAAGAAAACAACGGCCATTATTGAAGAATTTCTGCAGCTTACAGCAAGTTGGCGGGAAAGGTGAAGCTAGCTACGCGACAACAGGTGCAGTCTGGAGACGTCAGGCGTTGCTCATTCCACCACAGTTTCCTCAGTCCGAAGTAAGTGCATTTCCTACCCAATCCTATTAAATTAGCTTTGGCGTTTGATTAGTATAATGGCAGAAGTTCACGACCTTAAAATAAGAAGGGGCGTGATTAAAGGTAGAGTTACTCGTTTAAGGGGGTACTTTGACACAATAGATAAAGATAATTTGGATCAAAATATTGTTACTCAGTTGAGTATTAGATTAGAAAAGGTTGAACCCGTTTGGGATGAATTTAATGATTTACAGACGCTAATTGAACTTCAAGATCCGTCGAATGGGGAATCCGATCGCGCAGATTTTGAAGAGCCATATTTCAATTTGATTGGCGATATAAAGTCATTAATTAAGATGTTTGAGCAAAAAAATGAAATAAGGGTTGATGATCAAGGTTCTGTTGCTGGTTCTTTGGGAAGCTCGCTTGGAAATAATTATCAGTCCATAGTAAAATTGCCGGCAATAAAAATACCTAGTTTTAATGGAAAATATGATAGTTGGTTGGAGTTTAAGGACGCCTTTATTGGGTTAGTGGACAGTAATCAGTCTCTAACAGATATACAAAAATTTTACTATCTGAAATCATCGTTAAATCCAGAAGTTAGTCAAATATTAAAATCAATAGAAATTTCTGCTGCAAACTACAAGGCAACTTGGGAATTTCTTGTTGATAGATTTGAAAATAAGAAGTTACTTATTTATAACCACATTAGGGCTATATTTGAACATCCCTGTGTTGCAAAGGAGTCGCACGTAGAACTAAGAAATTTATTTGACAATGTAACGAAACACATACGTTCTTTAAAAACCTTAGGTGAAAAGACCGATGGTTGGGACAGTCTAATAATTTATGTAATAAGTAATAAATTTGATTCGGTTACTAGAAGAGACTGGGAATCTCATAAATACGAAAATGAGTTGCCCACAATAAAGGATTTAAATAAATTTTTAAAAGCTAAATGTGAAATTTTGGAAAAATTAGAAGTATCTAAAATGGAAAGGCATAAGGGTCATTTAGGCCAAGGGGGGCAGAAAAAACATTCGCATAGCAACAGTTTTGCAAGTACCAATGGCAATTATCAGTGCTATTACTGTGACGGGGATCATGGTATTTATAATTGCAAATCGTTTTTAGCATTAAGCGCAAGCGAACGTGTTGATGCAATTAAAAGTCGCAAACATTGTCTAAATTGTTTGAAGCCTAATCATCTGTCGTGGCAATGTAAAGGACAAAGGTGTATAAAATGTAAAAAGGCCCATAATAAACTATTGCATTCTGAATCGCTCAATGATTCAAAGCAATCAAACCGTGGTGGAATAGAATCTGAGAGTAGCACGTGCACTGAAAATACGGACAAGTTGGTTCCTGCATGTGACGTCACCATCAACAATCACAGTTTTGCTGTCGCATCAGATGTGAAAACTCAAGTTTTATTATCGACAGCGTTAATAAAGATAAAGGGTAACGATAATAATCTTATAACTTGTCGTGCTTTGTTGGACAGCGGCTCACAAAGTCATTTTGTAACAGCCAAATTGTGCAAAAAATTAAAATTATGTACAACAAAAATAAATCATTTAGTAAAAGGAGTGGGTCAAACTCTTACAAACATAAATAATCAGGCAAGGGTCAAAATTATGTCTTGTTACAATGATTTTAATATGGATATTAGTTGTCTAGTTCTTCCGAGAATTACTGATAAACTACCAATAATTTCGTTTGAAAGAAATTTATTGAATATTCCCAACAATTTGAATTTAGCAGACCCAAAGTTTAATGTTTCAGAAGATATAGACATTCTTCTAGGATCGAACGTTTTCTGGTCAGTATTATGTATTGGTCAGGAACGACTTGGTAAAGGTTTACCAGTGTTACAAAACACACAATTTGGATATATAATAGCAGGCAATTTGCATTTAAACTCAAGGTGTAATAATGTAAGTTTAAGTTGTTTGAATATCAATACAGCAGGTCTTGATAATAAAATTGAAAAATTCTGGAATTTAGAGGAGGTTAATAACAATAAGTCAGTATTATCAGAATCTGAAAAATACTGTGAAACAAATTTTGAAAAAACTACTAAACGTGATGGAACTGGTAGGTTTATAGTAAAAATCCCGTTTAAACAATCGGTAATGAATTTGGGAAATTCACGCGAAACAGCATTAAAACGGTTCAATGCTATTGAAAGAAAATTAAGTAAAGATTCTAGTTTAAAGGGTGAATACACCAAGTTTATGAAGGAATATGAAGATTTAAATCATATGTCTCAAACTGATGACGTAAGTGAAGACGGCTATTATTTGCCACATCATGCAGTTTTGAAAAACAGCACAACAACCGCTTGTAGGGTTGTGTTTGATGGATCTGCAAACACAGATTCTGGATTATCATTAAATGAGGTACAATTTAACGGTCCTACATTACAGCAAGACACTTTTTGTATTCTAGTAAGATTTCGTAAGTACAAATTTGTTATGACTGCTGACATATCTAAAATGTATCGTCAGATCATTATTGATAAGGACCAAAGAAAATTCCAGAAGATTTTTTGGCGGTCAAATTCAAATGAAGAAATAAAATGTTACACATTAAACACTGTCACATACGGCACAACTTCTGCACCTTATTTGGCAGTTAGATGTCTTATTCAGTTAGCTAAGGAAAGCGAAGCACAATTTCCAGTGGCCAGTCAAAGAATTGCTAAGGATTTTTATGTTGACGATTTTCTTAGTGGAGCTAACACTATTTCAGAAATGCTACAAATTCAGAAGGAAGTTTCAGAAATACTTTCCAATGCAGGCTTTGAACTTCGTAAGTGGCTCTGTAATGACAAAAATATTTTAAAGAATTTTCAGGTAAACAATGAATTAGCTGTTAGCATTCTAAAGGTTGGGGAAAACGAACAAAATAAGACATTAGGTATTTACTGGGATTCTAATCTGGATTTATTTAGTTATTCAGTTAATAAGTTTGATGCAACAGGAAAAATTACCAAACGTGGCATTTTATCAGTAGTATGCCAAATTTTTGATCCATTAGGATTATTGGGTCCCATAATAATAATTGCAAAGCTAATTATTCAAGAGCTATGGAAATTAAAAATGGCTTGGGATGACACAGTTCCTTCCAGTTTGTGTCAAAAATGGATTAATTTTCTAGAAGAACTACCTACGATAAACGAATTTAAAATTCCACGGCATGCATTAATCTCCGAATATGTAACAATCGAGATTCATGGCTTTAGTGATGCCTCGGAACGGGCCTATGGCGCCTGCATGTATATTCGTTGCATTAGAAATTCAGGACAAATTTCGGCAAATTTGCTGTGCGCAAAATCCAGAGTTGCTCCTGTTAAACAAGTTAGTTTACCGCGCTTAGAGTTGTGCGGTGCCTTATTACTTGCAAATTTAGCACAAAAAACTATAAAAACAATGGAAATTAGTTTTCACGAAACGTTTTATTGGTCAGATTCATCAATAACATTAGCATGGATAAAGGGGGAACCTAATAGGTGGAAAACGTTTGTTGCAAACAGAGTCAGCGAAATTCAGTCGTTAACAAATATTGCTGATTGGCATCATGTAAAATCGAATGATAACCCCGCCGATTTGCTGTCGCGCGGAATGACACCTAGAATTCTAAACAAATGTGACCTTTGGTGGCATGGGCCGAACTGGTTTTATGAAAATAATTTAAATTGGGATTCAAAGGAAAACGAATTAATTGACATTCCTGAACAGCGCACCATTTCACTTATTGTGACAAAGCAATCAAACAACGAACTACTTTTAATAAATGTATTTTCATCGCTAAGAACAGCTAAACGAGTTTTAGCTTATATTTTCAGGTTTTGCAGCAACATTAGGAGTGTTAAAGGAACTAGGCAAGTTGGTCCATTAACTCCTGTTGAATTAGAACGCTCAATGTCGTTCTTGATTAAAACCACACAAAGGGAATGTTTTTCTCAGGAGTATGACAGCTTACAAAAGGGAAAAGAGCTTAATAAAAAAAGCAAAATTTTGTCACTAAATCCATTTATGCAAAATGGCGTAATACGGGTAGGCGGTAGGATAAAAAATTCTGACCAGTCGTACGATAAAAAACACCCAATTATTTTACCTAGGAGTCAGGCCTTGACTCAACACATATTGAGGGCCGAACATAAAAGGCTGTTACATTGTGGAGCTCACCTTTTACTAAGTTCTGTTAGAGAAAAATATTGGCCTATTGCAGGGCGAAACTCTTGCAAGGAGGTTGTTAAAAATTGTGTCACTTGTGCGAAGGCAAAACCAACCAATTTATCATATTTAATGGGTGACTTACCCGAAGTTAGAGTTAAAAATTATTCTCCATTTCAAAACGTTGGTGTCGATTATGGGGGACCATTTTTAGTAAAAGATAGGAAAACTAGAGGTGCAAGGTTAACAAAAGCATATATATGTTTATTTGTATGTATGTGCACTAAAGCAGTGCACATTGAGTTGGTCACAGAGCTAACTACAGAAGCCTTTTTAGCTGCATTTAACAGATTTGTTTATAGAAGAAGTAAGCCAGTTAACATATATTCGGATAATGGCCTAAATTTTGTAGGCGCAAACAATGAAATATCAAAAATGCATACTTTCCTTAAAAATAATTCTGAATATATCGCAAATCAATTAGCAAATGATAACATAACATGGCACTTCATTCCGGCGCGATCTCCAAATTTTGGGGGAATTTGGGAAGCGGGAATAAAAAGTTGTAAATTTCATATAAGGCGTGTCATAGGAAACATTCCATTTACCTTTGAGGACTTTGCCACTATACTGGTTCAAATTGAAGGAATCCTTAATTCAAGGCCATTATGTCCTTTATCTTCCGATCCTAACGATCCTTCAGCATTAACACCAGCCCATTTTCTGATTGGGAAAACATTAACTGCACTTCCTGAGGCAAATCTTATGGATGTTCCGGACAATCGACTAAGCCGATTTCAAAGACTACAAGCAACAGTTCAACACTACTGGTCGCGATGG
>JABXWE010103421.1:0-20921 GCA_014611495.1 Limonius californicus | reverse complement strand
TTTCAAGAATATGTACACAATAAATTTAAGAAAAATACAGTCCACTGTTTTTAATAAAAAGAAGGCAATTTAAACATTGGTCCTTCGAGCCGGATAGCATGGCTATTTCTATAAAATAAAGAAGACTTCATAAGAAAACAACGGCCATTATTGAAGAATTTCTGCAGCTTACAGCAAGTTGGCGGGAAAGGTGAAGCTAGCTACGCGACAACAGGTGCAGTCTGGAGACGTCAGGCTCATTCCACCACAGTTTCCTCAGTCCGAAGTAAGTGCATTTCCTACCCAATCCTATTAAATTAGCTTTGGCGTTTGATTAGTATAATGGCAGAAGTTCACGACCTTAAAATAAGAAGGGGCGTGATTAAAGGTAGAGTTACTCGTTTAAGGGGGTACTTTGACACAATAGATAAAGATAATTTGGATCAAAATATTGTTACTCAGTTGAGTATTAGATTAGAAAAGGTTGAACCCGTTTGGGATGAATTTAATGATTTACAGACGCTAATTGAACTTCAAGATCCGTCGAATGGGGAATCCGATCGCGCAGATTTTGAAGAGCCATATTTCAATTTGATTGGCGATATAAAGTCATTAATTAAGATGTTTGAGCAAAAAAATGAAATAAGGGTTGATGATCAAGGTTCTGTTGCTGGTTCTTTGGCAAGCTCGCTTGGAAATAATTATCAGTCCATAGTAAAATTGCCGGCAATAAAAATACCTAGTTTTAATGGAAAATATGATAGTTGGTTGGAGTTTAAGGACGCCTTTATTGGGTTAGTGGACAGTAATCAGTCTCTAACAGATATACAAAAATTTTACTATCTGAAATCATCGTTAAATCCAGAAGTTAGTCAAATATTAAAATCAATAGAAATTTCTGCTGCAAACTACAAGGCAACTTGGGAATTTCTTGTTGATAGATTTGAAAATAAGAAGTTACTTATTTATAACCACATTAGGGCTATATTTGAACTTCCCTGTGTTGCAAAGGAGTCGCACGTAGAACTAAGAAATTTATTTGACAATGTAACGAAACACATACGTTCTTTAAAAACCTTAGGTGAAAAGACCGATGGTTGGGACAGTCTAATAATTTATGTAATAAGTAATAAATTTGATTCGGTTACTAGAAGAGACTGGGAATCTCATAAATACGAAAATGAGTTGCCCACAATAAAGGATTTAAATGAATTTTTAAAAGCTAAATGTGAAATTTTGGAAAAATTAGAAGTATCTAAAATGGAAAGGCATAAGGGTCATTTAGGCCAAGGGGGGCAGAAAAAACATTCGCATAGCAACAGTTTTGCAAGTACCAATGGCAATTATCAGTGCTATTACTGTGACGGGGATCATGGTATTTATAATTGCAAATCGTTTTTAGCATTAAGCGTAAGCGAACGTGTTGATGCAATTAAAAGTCGCAAACATTGTCTAAATTGTTTGAAGCCTAATCATCTGTCGTGGCAATGTAAAGGACAAAGGTGTATAAAATGTAAAAAGGCCCATAATAAACTATTGCATTCTGAATCGCTCAATGATTCAAAGCAATCAAACCGTGGTGGAATAGAATCTGAGAGTAGCACGTGCACTGAAAATACGGACAAGTTGGTTCCTGCATGTGACGTCACCATCAACAATCACAGTTTTGCTGTCGCATCAGATGTGAAAACTCAAGTTTTATTATCGACAGCGTTAATAAAGATAAAGGGTAACGATAATAATCTTATAACTTGTCGTGCTTTGTTGGACAGCGGCTCACAAAGTCATTTTGTAACAGCCAAATTGTGCAAAAAATTAAAATTATGTACAACAAAAATAAATCATTTAGTAAAGGGAGTGGGTCAAACTCTTACAAACATAAATAATCAGGCAAGGGTCAAAATTATGTCTTGTTACAATGATTTTAATATGGATATTAGTTGTCTAGTTCTTCCGAGAATTACTGATAAACTACCAATAATTTCGTTTGAAAGAAATTTATTGAATATTCCCAACAATTTGAATTTAGCAGACCCAAAGTTTAATGTTTCAGAAGATATAGACATTCTTCTAGGATCGAACGTTTTCTGGTCAGTATTATGTATTGGTCAGGAACGACTTGGTAAAGGTTTACCAGTGTTACAAAACACACAATTTGGATATATAATAGCAGGCAATTTGCATTTAAACTCAAGGTGTAATAATGTAAGTGTAAGTTGTTTGAATATCAATACAGCAGGTCTTGATAATAAAATTGAAAAATTCTGGAATTTAGAGGAGGTTAATAACAATAAGTCAGTATTATCAGAATCTGAAAAATACTGTGAAACAAATTTTGAAAAAACTACTAAACGTGATGGAACTGGTAGGTTTATAGTAAAAATCCCGTTTAAACAATCGGTAATGAATTTGGGAAATTCACGCGAAACAGCATTAAAACGGTTCAATGCTATTGAAAGAAAATTAAGTAAAGATTCTAGTTTAAAGGGTGAATACACCAAGTTTATGAAGGAATATGAAGATTTAAATCATATGTCTCAAACTGATGACGTAAGTGAAGACGGCTATTATTTGCCACATCATGCAGTTTTGAAAAACAGCACAACAACCGCTTGTAGGGTTGTGTTTGATGGATCTGCAAACACAGATTCTGGATTATCATTAAATGAGGTACAATTTAACGGTCCTACATTACAGCAAGACACTTTTTGTATTCTAGTAAGATTTCGTAAGTACAAATTTGTTATGACTGCTGACATATCTAAAATGTATCGTCAGATCATTATTGATAAGGACCAAAGAAAATTCCAGAAGATTTTTTGGCGGTCAAATTCAAATGAAGAAATAAAATGTTACACATTAAACACTGTCACATACGGCACAACTTCTGCACCTTATTTGGCAGTTAGATGTCTTATTCAGTTAGCTAAGGAAAGCGAAGCACAATTTCCAGTGGCCAGTCAAAGAATTGCTAAGGATTTTTATGTTGACGATTTTCTTAGTGGAGCTAACACTATTTCAGAAATGCTACAAATTCAGAAGGAAGTTTCAGAAATACTTTCCAATGCAGGCTTTGAACTTCGTAAGTGGCTCTGTAATGACAAAAATATTTTAAAGAATTTACAGGTAAACAATGAATTAGCTGTTAGCATTCTAAAGGTTGGGGAAAACGAACAAAATAAGACATTAGGTATTTACTGGGATTCTAATCTGGATTTATTTAGTTATTCAGTTAATAAGTTTGATGCAACAGGAAAAATTACCAAACGTGGCATTTTATCAGTAGTATGCCAAATTTTTGATCCATTAGGATTATTGGGTCCCATAATAATAATTGCAAAGCTAATTATTCAAGAGCTATGGAAATTAAAAATGGCTTGGGATGACACAGTTCCTTCCAGTTTGTGTCAAAAATGGATTAATTTTGTAGAAGAACTACCTACGATAAACGAATTTAAAATTCCACGGCATGCATTAATCTCCGAATATGTAACAATCGAGATTCATGGCTTTAGTGATGCCTCGGAACGGGCCTATGGCGCCTGCATGTATATTCGTTGCATTAGAAATTCAGGACAAATTTCGACAAATTTGCTGTGCGCAAAATCCAGAGTTGCTCCTGTTAAACAAGTTAGTTTACCGCGCTTAGAGTTGTGCGGTGCCTTATTACTTGCAAATTTAGCACAAAAAACTATAAAAACAATGGAAATTAATTTTCACGAAACGTTTTATTGGTCAGATTCATCAATAACATTAGCATGGATAAAGGGGGAACCTAATAGGTGGAAAACGTTTGTTGCAAACAGAGTCAGCGAAATTCAGTCGTTAACAAATATTGCTGATTGGCATCATGTAAAATCAAATGATAACCCCGCCGATTTGCTGTCGCGCGGAATGACACCTAGAATTCTAAACAAATGTGACCTTTGGTGGCATGGGCCGAACTGGTTTTATGAAAATAATTTAAATTGGGATTCAAAGGAAAACGAATTAATTGACATTCCTGAACAGCGCACCATTTCACTTATTGTGACAAAGCAATCAAACAACGAACTACTTTTAATAAATGTATTTTCATCGCTAAGAACAGCTAAACGAGTTTTAGCTTATATTTTCAGGTTTTGCAGCAACATTAGGAGTGTTAAAGGAACTAGGCAAGTTGGTCCATTAACTCCTGTTGAATTAGAACGCTCAATGTCGTTCTTGATTAAAACCACACAAAGGGAATGTTTTTCTCAGGAGTATGACAGCTTACAAAAGGGAAAAGAGCTTAATAAAAAAAGCAAAATTTTGTCACTAAATCCATTTATGCAAAATGGAGTAATACGGGTAGGCGGTAGGATAAAAAATTCTGACCAGTCGTACGATAAAAAACACCCAATTATTTTACCTAGGAGTCAGGCCTTGACTCAACGCATATTGAGGGCCGAACATAAAAGGCTGTTACATTGTGGAGCTCACCTTTTACTAAGTTCTGTTAGAGAAAAATATTGGCCTATTGCAGGGCGAAACTCTTGCAAGGAGGTTGTTAAAAATTGTGTCACTTGTGCGAAGGCAAAACCAACCAATTTATCATATTTAATGGGTGACTTACCCGAAGTTAGAGTTAAAAATTATTCTCCATTTCAAAACGTTGGTGTCGATTATGGGGGACCATTTTTAGTAAAAGATAGGAAAACTAGAGGTGCAAGGTTAACAAAAGCATATATATGTTTATTTGTATGTATGTGCACTAAAGCAGTGCACATTGAGTTGGTCACAGAGCTAACTACAGAAGCCTTTTTAGCTGCATTTAACAGATTTGTTTATAGAAGAAGTAAGCCAATTAACATATATTCGGATAATGGTCTAAATTTTGTAGGCGCAAACAATGAAATATCAAAAATGCATACTTTCCTTAAAAATAATTCTGAATATATCGCAAATCAATTAGCAAATGATAACATAACATGGCGGCGCGATCTCCAAATTTTGGGGGAATTTGGGAAGCGGGAATAAAAAGTTGTAAATTTCATATAAGGCGTGTCATAGGAAACATTCCATTAACCTTTGAGGACTTTGCCACTATACTGGTTCAAATTGAAGGAATCCTTAATTCAAGGCCATTATGTCCTTTATCTTCCGATCCTAACGATCCTTCAGCATTAACACCAGCCCATTTTCTGATTGGGAAAACATTAACTGCACTTCCTGAGGCAAATCTTATGGATGTTCCGGACAATCGACTAAGCCGATTTCAAAGACTACAAGCAACAGTTCAACACTACTGGTCGCGATGGCAGAAAGAGTATCCTTCTGAGCTACAAGCTAGAACTAAATGGAAACAAAAATCACAACAAATACTCAAGATTGGATCCTTGGTATTGGTAAAGAATCCGAATGCAGCAACTCTCGATTGGCAACTAGGCAGAATAACAGCACTTCACCCTGGAAAGGATGGTGTAACCAGAGTTGTGGACATTAAGGTGCGTGGTAGTGAAATACGCCGCTCAGTAACAAATATTTGTGCGTTACCCATCGAGTAACGAAAGTGTTTAGTTTTTTTATGTACAAAGATTGTATTTCGGTTGTTTTTACAATGTTTAATCAATTATGTTTGTATGTCACAATATATTTACTATTGTTGTTTTTTAAAGATCCTATGATCTTTCAAGGCGGGCGGTATGTTAAGCCCAATTATGTATTATTTGAATTTTTGTATTTTTGCCGCCGCTAATGGCGCTGAAGCCTAAAATCGCTCGTGACCGTCAGTGCTGCAACGATCGTTGTGAAGAGCGGTCTTGCAGGCTCATTGTAATATTTCAAGAATATGTACACAATAAATTTAAGAAAAATACAGTCCACTGTTTTTAATAAAAAGAAGGCAATTTAAACAATAACCATACCAATTATTTCGCTTTTGACAGTTCTAGTTACGATGTGAGAAAGTTCTGTTCATTGTAGCACGGAACAACGAACAATATTCAAATTTTTTACGAATTTAAGCATAAATTCGACTGATATTCATACAAGCTGCAAACACAATACGGCGATGCCATTCAAAAAGTAGGGTGTTTGACCGGCGAAAGTTATTAGAGACGAGAGAAAATGAGCCTCGTGTAGGACAAGCTGCAATTTCGGTTCATCGTGAAACTAATGGAGATTGCGTTTGTATGTGATAGAACTGCGGAATTGTGTGCAAACCGTTAAGAAAAAAATCTTTAGATGGTTGAGTGAACCATTATAGAACACTAGGTTTTTTGCAAAAATTGAGTAGTCACTAAAATAAACTAAATAAAGAAAATAGTATTCACGGCGATTTTCTTACTAATAGCAAGAATTACGCAGCATACTTTTTTTTGACACAAAGAGACACCCTGTATATATATATATATATATATATAGTATATATCTTTGGCGTACATTTAATGACACAACGTTAAGCTTCTTGTTTATTGCAAACTTCAATCCAACCCACTTAACGAATTCGTTTAACAGATTTCCGGATATAAAGACCTTTTATAAAGTCAGTGTTTGGATTGCATGGTATTTCCCGCTTAAAGCGATCGCTCCCATCCCAGAAGCAACGAAGAATATATGAAACTATGTTGAACGTGACATAGTTTGTGGCTCAGAAAATAATTACTTCCACAAAAATTTCAATTAAAACATTTTTTCCATGTGGAAATCCAAATTCGAGAAGTATTTACGATTTTTTTTTATTTTGGAAGGTATTTAAAGGTTTAATACTGTAAACATTTTGGCGCACGTGTGAGAACGATGAATGACGAGAAAAGGCCCCAGAAAATATGGAAATGGGATCATCCACAACGAAGAGGGAAAGGTAGACCAATACACAATGGATTGGAGAAATAAGAATATTGATGGAAGAACGAGATCTGCGAGAGGACAACTGGCAGAACAAAAACGTTTGAAAATTTGGATATGAGGCTATGGGAAGCTGTAAAACCTCGCCTACATACATAAATACAAAAATGTTCCCGGATGTTACATTTAACGGATATAACGAGGAAAGAAGTGCAAGATCAAAGATTTCTCTATATTCATATTTAAATATTACAACGATATAAGAATTGTGCAGGCTTATCATATTAGTATCATACGAGGGCTGTCCTCTTTTCGCTGAGCCCATCTAGCAGGCTGTAATATTTTGAAAAAATTTTGCTTGACATTTTAACGTAGCTGTTTATACGTTTAATTATGACGAAAATTGTCAAATATACTTGAAGGTTTTTAAAATACATAATTTTAAAGTTTCCCCAACAAATCATGGAACTGAATAAAGAGCATTATCGAGCCGTGATTTTTTACAATTTCACTCGTGGTTTAAGGCGTAAAGAATGTTTTAAGGAAATCAATGGAGTGTTTGGTAACAAGTCGTGTTCCTTAGCTACCGTGAAGCGGTGGTATAATGCATTTGAACGTGGTCGACTTTCCTTAAATGACAACTTTCGAGCTCCTAAACCAAAAACGACAGTTACCGAAAAGAATATTGGTCTTGTACGAAACATGATTGAAGAGGAACGACATGTTACTGCCAGAAGTATTCAAGCAACTTTAAAGATTGGTGTGAAAGCAATTAACACCATTTTACACAAATGTTTGATGGTACGTAAGCTTTGTGCCCGTTGGATTCCCCACAATTTGACTCCAGTTCAAAAAGATAACCGTGTGGCATGGTGCAAATCTATACTGGATTGCTTTGACAATGGATCGTCTCATTTGGTGTACAACATCATTAAAGGTGATGAAACGTGGATATACTGCTATGATCCCGAAAGAAAGCAACAGTCGGCAGTTTGGGTTTTTGAGAACGAATCGGTTCCAACAACAGTTGTTCGTGAAAAAAAGCCGAAAGAAGAAGATGGTCGCCACATTTTTTGGAATTACTGGACGTGTTGCCATTGCAACACTGGAGCATCGTCGTACTGTCAATGGATAATGGTACAGTACAGTTTGTTTGTGGCTCAAGTTCTCCAAAATGTTCGCGAAAAACGTCCAAGAGGAAGGATCATCTTACATCAAGATAACTCTCGGGCGTACACTGCTGCTTGAACGACTGAATATTTGAATTCCCAAAACATTGAAATAATGGGTCATTCGCGATATAGTCCAGACCTAGCACCTTATGATTTCTTTTTATTTCCGTGTTTACGTACCTATTTACGTTTTACATCTGCCGAAGAAGCGGTTGACGCATTTAAAAATCAAATAAATAACCTAATGCGGGAAGCTTGGGGAAAATGTTTTGAAGATTGGTTTGCACGGATGCAAAAATGCATTGACTGTGGAGGGGAATACTTTGAAAAATTTGTTTTTTCCCGAATACGGTATTAGTGAACCTTTTTTTGTTATCATGGAGAATTGCCGATTAATATTTTGTCTACGCCCTTGACCTGGAGATTTCTTGCCCTTGGAGTCCTACGTGTTAAATTGTTCTAAAATTCTTGCTACATATTTCGTAATGTGGTGAAACATTTTCGGCCGATGCATATTGGCATTGCGTTTTCTCTTCAGTCGAATTTACCATCTTCTTCGGTCCAGTTGCTTGAGATAAGCGCCGTAATCAAGTACTGCAGGGGCGGCTTGGGTTTTCGATGGCTGTTCATCGCGTGAATTTCGTAACGCTGTTATCACCGTGGGGTAAACAAAACCATCGACAAGTGTCGGATTAAAGAAACACGCTGGAATTTTAACCCTGGGAAGGTAATTTATTGCGAATTTGCCGATCGCCTTCGGCGGATTAATATCGAGCCCATTTTCTGTCCCTCTGGTTCTGCCGCTGTTGTGATAAACGCATTGAAGTTTTGACCCGTAACGTTGACTGAATTCGATACAGTCTTTGGGGGCGTGCCAGCGAATGTTTTCTGCTTCCCGAAGATCTTAAGAACACCCTAAAATTGTGCCTGCCTCAGTCTCTACTCCCTTCAAAGAAAATCAAGGTAAAATAGTTTCATTTTCAAGTTTCAAATGCTGATTTTTTTTCAGATGCGACAAAAAGCGACCTTTATCCGCCAATTGTCATTTTCCTTTTTCTGTAAACTGTAAAGAGTAATCATAAATTGTATTAAATTGTAAACTCCGACGCCACTAACTGCGTAGATCTGTTCTAAGAAATTAAATATCACAAGCCACTGACGGCGAGCCTTTTTCGGCTCGAACGTTCCAACAAAATCTTGTATTAATTAACCATAAATATTACCATTTTCAATGTAATCTTTATATTTTATATATAATGTCAGTAATCTAAAAGAAGTTGAATTATAGTTGTCTTGAAATTTACCACATCTTTTATTTTTGTGTATTTTTATTTTGTGTGCATGAACTTTGCAAGCACAATAAACGTGAGTCCGATTTCCGTAAGCTGCTGGCTTCTCGGCTTTCCACGAGAACTGGTTGTCTGCTGAGATTTGGAAGGCGGCGCCCGATAATTTTGACCTACCCTGTACACAACTAGCAAGATTTCCCTCCCGTAAGTGGTTTCCGTGAACCACCCCTACTCCTCTGAGCTAAGCCGAAGGCCTTTTCCACCTATCCTGTTGCGGGTCGACGAAAAAGCTCGTTTGGCCCGTAACAAGGCTCAGCAGAAAGAACATCCCTCGTATTATAATTATAAAAGTATAAAAGTACGTGATAAAAAATACATGTACCTAATATAAAACACAATATTTCTGTTTAATTACATTGCAAGTAGATGAACTTGGGGGTTCGCTTCATGCTTTATTTGATGGATTGTCTGAAAATACAATAAATAAGCTACATGGAGATGTAAGTTATATGCTTATCGAAATAGTGTTTCGTTGTTGTTTCAATAACGAAACGTTATTTCGTTTTTTGTTTTCGTATGGAGTATATTTCTTTGGGTATTTTTTTATATTTATGTGTTCTTATAACCCCCTTTTTCTTTTACTGAAATATTATGTTTTTTTTTATTATGTATTTGCATGTATCTGACTGCTTCTTTTGTTTTCCTGAAATACCAAACTTTTTCGCAGGTTAATTTTAATTTAATTACCTGAGTATGACGTAAAACATAACATTTGTACAAATTTTCATGTTTGAGATTCTTATAATTGGTTATGAAAGCAGTTCTTCAGGTGCTGGCATAATTAAACTCCGCCTGTTTATTTATTATAGCTATATTAAACATTAAATCTTCAGTAATAATAACATAATAGAATTGATGTGATAATTCCACAAATAATTTAAACATTATTAGTTCCGACCAGGATTGAAATAAGGTTCTTCTATTTATATGAAAACCACTGCTCTACGAAAATATCAAACCCGTTAATATTGTTTCTAAAACTATAAATTTAGATAAACTGCGAAATTTTAAAATGTTATCTAATTTAAAATTCTACTACACTGTGTACAGTTGAGGATGAAGAAAGTTTAATCGCTGGCTAAAAAAAATAGAAAAATTAAATTTAAATGAAGCTAATTTTTTCTGCATTCTCGATATGGTTCAACTAATCACGGAAGCCCTGTATACACTTTACGGCCAAAAACGATATCTAAATAAATATTAGGTCACGTGCGCCAGTAACAAACATAAAATAATTGATTACGTCATAGGCAAATAAACATATTTATTTGCCTATGCTTACGCGTTGCGTAAATGTTCCCATTGCCAATTTATAATTTTATAATTACCAAGGGGTTTATTTAGTATTTCCATCCAATCATTAAAGGGGCAACTTCTATCTATGAGTAATTGAACAGAATTATTTAAAAGTGCACGGTATGATAATTCACAGTTAAAATTGTATTGATTTCAGCCTAACATAGCATAAAAATAAATGATAAATGAAATAAAGTTTCACGTTTATTAAAAAATATGCCTTGATAGCATCGATATTTTCAAAGTTTCAGCATTCACTTTAAATTTCTGATTACTTTATTATTTGAAAACAGCCAAGGTCTAAATAACTATCTAATTAAATTAAGTAATTTTAACTCGAAACTCCTTGAAGCTTTGAGTTTGAAATTATCTTCCAGAATTCTAACTAATTAATTAGGTATTTGATTTGGTTATTTACTAATAAAGTTTACAAGTATTTCTGGTCTGGTTCACTGATGAATTTCGTAATTGCCTCGCATTTTAATTTGTGTGGCGTTTCTCATATACTAGAAAGTTCCAAAATATTTGTCTTTTTCGCTTAAAGCGCTACTATATCGTGAATGATTAATTACTTACTTTAATTGAATTCTGGATACGCAATTAAATTCGGTGGGAATTAATTTTCTCCATTTCTATTAGCTTTCTCTTGTTGAATTGTAAGCAATATTTTGTACGACTTACCTGCAAAATTTCAGCTTCGCTACCTTTACTGAACAATTAATATTTCAGGCGTAAGTGATTTTCCTACCCGTTTTTCGAGATCTCATTCAAATTAATCATTTTATTTAAACCCGAGATTCTAATGATCTGAAATAATTCCCTTTTAGCAAAGTTTGTTATGCTGACAGCAAATTTCAATGCCCAGCTGGCTTTTAAGAAACTCCCACCAGCTTGTGATATTTTATGCTGGTAAATTTTTATTCTTTGTAATTTGAATTTAGGAATTTTTAAGACCCTTGTTTACATTTTGGGTAAATAGTAAGACTTGTGCTGGCCTTAAATTACGAAGGAGCTTTCGTTTTACTACCTTTGTTTTAACGTTATAAGGGATTTGAAATGATGCAGGATTTATAAAATATTAAGGGAGTTCAGTTGAAAATTCTTTGTTGTTCCATAACGAGATTAATGCTGTTTGCTTTATGTACAGTAAATATAGTAGAAAATGCAGAGGTCTACTTAACGAAGATTTAACATGACGCTCGGTGCTTTTATGTACACACAAAAACAGAATAAGCAAGGAGACGGAAATTTAACATTCAAGAAAAATGAGGTGTAAAGTGCGCAGGGCATAAACTTCCTTATTCGTGCTGCATTAATTTTATTTCTTGTCCACAATAAACATTAATTAACCGTCTTCCTTTTGCTGGGACGAAGCTCAAGGCAGAAGTTATAATGCCCGATGTTCTAATTCAGTTAAATATTTCAACGGCGACAAGCCCAAATGACAACAGGAGAAAAATTCTTAAAATCAGAGTTTCGAGAACTATTCAATTATGCATCCACCAACATTTTCTTTATGAAAATTGTTACAAAAAGTTTCACAGCTACAAAGAAAACCTTCCGCGAATTAAAACTTTTCTAAACTTTACACGTCTGTTGTAATCCTGTTAGAAGTTTGTTATTTCGACTGTGATCATTATTCGACGGTTCTTCATTTGTGTAGGCGGAAGTTGCTACAAACGCCAAAATTATTACATCTTAATGTCAACTTTTAAATCTAAAAATGGGGTTCGCAAGTCTAAAACATGAGTTAAAAATTGAAAGTAAATTCTCGGTTTCCACGCTAAGTTATCACACACATCCGAGACTTCCTACTTGTTTGAAGAGGTAGATAAATGGAAATGTTTCACGCAGATGTGTTGCTCACGATTGTAAGAAACCGTCAGAAAATAGACTTCTGACTGTCACTTCAGAATACATTGTTACGGAAAAAACCGAGCCATTTTTTCGATAAAAAGGTGCTCGCTGAGAGATCACATGCCATGAAAATTGATCTAATTATGACAGGAAAAAAACTTCCATTCCGATCGTGACTTTTAGTCAAAGTGTGCCTTAAATATGTACTTTTAAACCCACAGTAATTTAGATCAAAACGTGATCACACTACTTAATTCTTTTAGTATAAGAGAAAAATTATAATTATTTTATATCTTCGTAACCATTAATGCTGAATTGCAGTACGGTAGTATCTATTGAAGTATCAAATGCTAGCATGTTTACCTCGGTGCAGATTTTATTTAATATTAGATCCAAGAAGATGATAATTCCAACACCATGCTAGATTATCAGAAAGAATTAGTATCGAAACAATACTGTACTTTGTGTGGCCAAATACGTATAGTATAAAAGTCGAAAACTCTTTCAGACAATATAAAATGAATAAAAACATTTTCGACGGTACCCTATTTAATTTCGACCTCACGCTGCATGGCTTGAATCGCTCTGGACATGGGGTGTATGTAAGGCTTTCACATTGTCGAATTAGCCGCAAAAATGCCGATTTGCAGCACCAGCGATCTCGTTACATTTGCAGAAAATTGTTACGAAAATTTTGTCTACTAACTGAATTCCCAGACACTAGGGCTTGAGCATTCTGTAAATGGCGTGAATGTACGCTTGCAATTACTCTCAAATTGTTAAATCAGATTTAAAAAACTGAAATACAAACCATATAGGACTATATTATCCATTAACGTCATACCAAGACTGTGGAGCTTGAACAGTATGTACATGGAGTGGAAGTAGGGTTACAAAAATCTCAAAATTGTTCAATTGAAGTTAAAAATTCCAATGCAGAATGTAAGACTTTCTTACTACGTATATTACGCGATCATTTTTTATAGCCGCGCAAGTATTGCATAATAATTTCATCATTCAACTGTAGGACTGAACCTTCTGTACATGGTGTAGAGGTAAAGTTTGCAAATTGTTGAATAGACTCAAACTTTCTTGCATTCATACACACTAATCGCCCCCCCGAACCACTTTCGCATTACTTAAGGGGGCTGCGGGCGTCCCTTACACATTCATGCAACATGCACCCTAAACTTAACTAAGCGAAATGCGGTCGCCCCTGCCGGGATTCGAACACTCCAGCCGATCAGCTGCATTTCACTGTGACCTTGAGTGGCAGCGCGTATTCGCACTGCTCCACCGGGGTCCCTCTAACCTCTAGTCTGCAACACAAGGTACTTTCTAATAGTGATGAGCGTATCTCGAATGTAATAATTCGAAATATTCTTGATTATCTCGAGATGCGAGAAATTCGTTCGAATAATAAAAACTTCTGGAATATGTTCGTAGCGACGCGCGCATCTCAAACTAGAAATTCGAAGTATTCGATTATGCATGCATCTCCGACATGCTAGTAATTCTTTCGAATGATAAAAACTTATCCGTTAGTGACATGCGCATCTCGAATTGAACAATTCGAAATATTCGATTATGCATGCATCTCCGAGATGTTAATAATTCATTCGGTTGATAAAAACTTCTGGGTTAGTGGCATGCGCATCTCGAATAGAACAATTCGAAATATTAGTTTATGCATCCATCTCCAAGATGAGAGTAATTCATTGGAATGATAAAAACTTTTCGGTTAATGATGTGCGCATCTGGAATGGAGCAATTAGAAAGATTCGGTTATGCGTGCAACTCCCAGATACGGGTAATTCATTGGAATGATGAAAACTTCTCAGTTAGTGGCGAGCTCATATCGAATGGAACAATTCGAAATATTCGGTTATGCATCCATCTGCGAGATGCTAATAATTCATTCGAATGGTAAAAGCTTCTCGGTTAGTAGGGTGCGCCTCTCGAATGGAACAATTCGAAATATTTGGTTATGCATGCTTCTCCGAGATGCGAGCAATTCATTCAAATGATAAAAACTTCTCGCACAACGTTCGTTTAGTGGCGCGTGCATCTCGAATGAAATAATTCGAAATATTCGATTATGCATTCATCTCGGAGAATGCATTCGAATGATGAAAACCTCTCGAATATGTTCGCAGCGACGCGCTCATCTCCAATGAAATAATCCGAAATATTTGATTATGCGTGCATCTCGGAAATGCTAATAATTCATTCGATGATAAAAACTTCTCTAAATACTTTAGTTTAGTGGCGCGCGCGTCTCGAATGAAAGAATTCGAAATATTCGATTATGCGTGCATCTCAGAGATGCTAATAATTCATTAGAATGATAAAAACTTCTCGAATACGTTCACAGCGACGCGCGCATTTCGAATTGAATAATCCGAAATATTCAATTATGGATGCATCTCGGATGTGGTAGTAATTCATTCATATGATAAAATCTTCTCGTTTAGTGGCGCGCATCTCAAATGGAACAATTAATAAAATACTCGGTTGCAACATCGCCGAGATGCTAATAATTCATTCGAGTGATAGAAACTTCTCGGATTACTTTCGTTTGTTGTTCGGCTGGTAATCGAAATCTCGTTTGATTCGGTATATAATATGAGTAGTATGCGAATGAATTTGTAATTCAAAAACATACTAAAAGATAAAGTACAAAGTAACATATTTGACTTGTTTTGTATGATCGAGTTGTATGTACAGCTGAGTTAGCAAAATAAGTTTTAATTTCGAACCGGGCAGGCTTAAGTTAACACTATTTATTTCTACTTTTCTATATTCAAATTCAAAAATACTCGTAGAATTCTTTAGATTGACTAATATTCAATTAAATATATTATTGTCATAAACTAAATGAAAAAATAGTTTCAGAAGTTTATGTCAATGTTTAAAAATATCAGATAAACCAAACTTTTTGATCTTAATCAGTTACGATCGTTTGTAATCTGTCCGGTATTTCATATTAACTTTTCGTTTAAAAAACAAAGTAGGTAACATGGTCGCCATGCTTACGCTTATAAATATATAAACTATTAATCAATTATAATAAAAAATACTTAGAAATATCGTTAATATTGAATAAGTTCTAATATATATAGATATATATATATACATATATATATATATATATATAAATATAACGGAAAACCATAACATGGCAATTAGAATCAGGTTAATCTAACTATGTGACGAAATTTAAATAAATACAGAATAGAATTCAGTCGTAAACCGAAAAAGCAATTCGAGACAAGAGCGGGAGTGCCAGGGAGTCATCATTCGTAAGACAGTATTCCAGACATTTTCGCACCGAAATGCTCGGCATTCTTGATTCGAATGATTAATTCGAATGAATATCTCGGTTGTTAAAATCATTCGAATACGTATCATTCGATTATTGGAATAATTCCATTATGTTCATCACTACTTTCTAACATCACACGTCTGCGGAAACCACCAACAAAGATATCACCTGTCAACTTATACCGAAATTGTAGGGCTGAACGTTCTGTACATGGAGTAACAGTAAGGTAATTGTCGTAATAAAGTAAACTACCAATGCGAGACTTTTCTACCACTATTACTTAGCCACACAAACTATTCGAGAAAATATTGTGCACTAACATCACCCTCAGTTGCTAAGATCGAATACACTAATAAATTATGGTGTATAATACAAAGTACCTTCTACTATTACACGTCTGCATATAACACCCAGAAGAATATTGCCTTTTAACTTCATTCCAAAACTGAATTGAATAAATTGTACGTGGATTGGAAGTAGAGCTTACGAAATGTCACAATTTTCCAATGAAAGTAAAAAATGCCAATCTGCAATGCAAGACTTTTCTATGAATGCTATACCACCACGGAGACTACTCAAATATATACTGCGTACTAAATTAATTCTCACAGTGAAGGGTTTGGATATTCTGTACCTGGTGTAGATGTAAAAAATGCTGGCCGGCGATTCAAGCTATCTTTTAGTAGTATACGTCTGCAGAAACCACTCACGAAAATATTACTTGTTCACTACGTTCCAACACTGTGAAGAATTTATACTTTGTACATGGAGTAAATGTAGGGTTTAAAAAATTTCAAAATATTAGGCACGTATTAACTCGATCAATAGAGCAAGAAGGTAAATACTCAGTACATGCCATAGTTGGGAGGTTGCAAACATCTCTAAATTTTACAACTGGATTTAAAAATGACGATCTGCAATACAATCCTCCTAATAGCAGAGTTGTGCTTGATCACTGTCGGAATGTATTTTTTCTGTGTACAGTGAGAATTTCCTTGCAACATGCATTATTTAAGTTGGGTACACCTCAATTTTCTTCTATTCCTTCTCTCCTTCTCGCATTTTTTGTCTTTACTCTACCCAACTTTATTCCTCGTTATTTCTGCATCTGTCAGTACTACATCTGTTGCTGTTGTTATGACAGACTCTCTCTATAGGTATATTATATTTTGTCAGTGTTACGTCCTTCCTTTTCTTTCATGACATTCACAAAATACATTCTTCTATCAATCGTTTAATATCTTCCTATATTTCGATTATATTAGTTATTTACTTTACAGTGGCTATTTCTATTCTTAATTGCTTCATATTACCTTACTGGTTTTTTCTGTTTTACCGTCTGTGCATATGATTTTATTTTCAGGAATCCTTTTATTTTAACTCTATCTATATTACCGAAACTGTTGCTGTCTTCCATTGTTTTCTTGATTATTTGTTACTCTCCATCTATATGCTCTGCTGGTTTCGCCCACTATTTAATATGTATCAATTTTTGATTTCATGCCGGTGTATGTCTGTGTATCTATGCGCCCATCTACATCCATCCATCTATCCGTTCATTTGGGTATTTTTTCTATTAATCAGTTTGTATTTTTTTTCTTCTTCTTTCTTAAACGGCAGATTTTGGTATTTGTTTTACCAATTGCTTTACCCGCCTTGCTCTATGTTTCTCTAAACAGATGTCCTTCATACCCTTTCCATGTATTTTCTATCTTCCATCCTTTATTTTTGTCGCCTTCTACATCTCACTGTTTTCTTCTCAGCCTGCACCATTTCGCTGCTCTAATCTCTTTCCGCCTCTCATTTTTTCTATTTCACTAGTTATATATCTCTCCATATTTATTAATAAATTCTTTGTTTTCTTTCTATGTAACTTTTCTTTCTTTGACTTGTTATGTTTTTGCTTTTATTTTTCACGATCCTTTTATTTCTTTTCCCCCTTTTTGCTACAAATTTTTATGTATCTTTTTCAGTTTTGTCGCTTTCCATTGGGAAAAAAAATGTTGCAAAAGTGTCAGGAGAACACCAAAGCAAAAATAAAAATGTAAGCTCTGAGGTAGTTACGTGCGAATTATACTGCAGCTATTTGAAATCAAATAAAAAGCAATATTGGCTGCAGTTTCAAGTTTATTACTTCATTTTGTGCTAGTTTCCAGTAACAGCTTTCATAAACTGAATGTATTCAAGGCTAATAAACTTGTAGCTTTAATCTGCTGTGCATTGCGTACTCTCGCAGGATTCTTTAACAATTAACAAGCACGAAGCAACTCTTACTACCGAAATAAACAAAGCCCCTCATGTATCTTTCTGACACCAGTGTTCTTACGTAAATTAATTTCAACTCTAGTGGTTTTAAACAATCGTCGAACAAAGTTCAAAACTCTATTTTCGCCCATAAAAGCTCGCCCAACGGGAACACTGCAATGTCATTGTTTATTATTCATTAAGTACTACTGTGTCATTTTTATTATTATCATAAACCGACGGTCACATAAAAGCACTATAGTTAACGTTATACCCAGTTTAAGTCCAATGCTGAATGTAAATGTACAGGATCGTAATGTTTTGTCTAAGTGTACTTAATTCTGTTTACGCCATTTGACATCACCGCTGTTTTTCGCTATCTATACATTCATATACAGATACGTAGATTATCTAACTAATATTCCTAGTTCTCAACAAAATGTAAGTAAGCGAAAAATAACTTCTGATTGAATGAAAACAGTTTTCGATACAATATTTTGTAATTTGTGAATCAATAGTATCAGAATCAGTAATAGTATAGTATAAAAAACCTTATAAGTAAGCAAAACTCTATGAAAAAAGTATTTTAATAATGCACCTTAATTCCGTATTACAATGTATTAAGGATAGTAGGAACTGTAAAACAAAATGAATAATTTTAATAACTTCCTTTTCTTAATTAAAATTTCAATAAGAATAATATGAACTCCAGACATTGTTCGGTAATTAAATTTGTGCAATTAGCAACTATTGTCTAGACTCATCTACAGTTAGTCCTTCGATATTATTCCATATTTCTAGGTAGTAAGTTACGAAATTCGTCCAACGAGATGTAAATTAAAGCAACTAAGTCAATATGTTTGCAATTCTATAAGTTATGAGAATTTATTACATAAAAGGTGTTACAATATTAAGACGATGAAAGAAAACTCTATTATTTTTCGATGTAGTACCCCTGCCTAGCGATGCACCTGCCCCATGGATCTAGAAACTTTCTAATACCTTCCTGGAGAAAGTTTATGAATTGTGTACATATCCAATCTTGAAAAGTTTCGATAACGCCGTTAATATGTGAAATCTTCTTCCTGTATGCTGCATGCGGTAGGTCATACTGAAGTTTATTTATAGTTTCAATTGATCTTGTAGCGATATGAAGGCAAGTATTGTTTTGGAAAAAGCAAACAGAGCATTGTCGTCTCTTCCGTTTACTCGTGATCGCTTGCTTAAGTTTATCACACAAAAGTGTCAGCATTAATTGTAAGGAAATCAACAAAGAGCACCCCTTGAGAATAAAAAAAAAGAACATTGCCATCACTTTACCAGCTTACAATACAGTTTTTGCGTTCTTGGCTTTTGGGAACTGGCGCGACACTCTGCATGCTTGCACGTTTTGACTCTGGAGTAAAATTATGTACCCAGGATTCATCAGTTATCCCAGTTGAGTCCAAGACTGTATCGCGCTGTAGTAAAGAAGAAGTGATTACCAAACGAATCAACTCGTGTTCTTCGGTAAATAAGCGCAAAAGCCATCTGACACTCGCCTTGCAATACTGTAGCTTATGTTCTGTTCTTTTTAACACTTCTGACTCTAGAATTTGACTAATTTGACGAACTATTACCCGTCTACCTTGCTGAATATGAACATTAATTTCTTTCCATTTTTACCATTAACCGATGTTGCAACTCTTTGTCATGATCCCGATCACAATCTGCCTATATCAATCCACTGCTGGATGTAGACTTTTCCCATTTCATGCCATTGCCATCTATCGTTTCCTCTTCTCATTCATTCGGTTCCTGCTCTTCCTCTTACGTCTCTCTCCATCTTGTGGTTGGTCTTCCTGCACTCCTGCGCCCAAGTATTGGTTTCCACTCTAAGATTAGCTTTGTCCATCTGTTATCAGATCTGCGGGCCCCATGCCCGGTCCATTTCCACTTCAGTTCGGCCACCCTTTCCATTACATCTACAATTTTTGTTTGTTCTTGGATCCATTTATTACTTTTCGATCACTTAACGTAATGCCCAACATTCTTCGTTCATTCATTCTTTGAAGAAGACGAAGAACTCTTTATATATGAGGCTCATTATCTACACAAGTTCTCCCGTCTCTAGAAAATTCCCACCATTCAAACAGCCGGCTTTTAGAAAAATATTGATCGCCTTATTGTGTTCCCTTCGTGTAAGAATTTCAGTCGAATTTACTTTCATTCATAAAAAATATAAAAACTCCTCGTATATGATGTAAATTTAAGCTGCTGCATTTTTGTAAGTATTATTGTTATTAGGCGGTTTATCTGAATTTTTTTAAGTTTAATTGTATGAAGCAAAGATTGGTTGTTTAAATATAAGTATTTTAGTAGAATACAGCTGTCTCATATTACACTTTTTTGTTATTTTGAAGTGTTCAATTGTCCACATAATTGATAATTGACAATAAGTGTGTCATTATTATCCGTCTATGTACATGTAGAATACGTTTTGATTGGTTTCTGGTTTGCTTTTCCTGAATCCAGTTGTAGTTTGTCGTTCTTTTTATGTCGTCGGTCAATTTAAGTAAGGATTTTCACCGTTGCATTGTTTTCTTTGTTCATCTATTGTCTTCTGGTTTGCTGTGTCCAGCTGCCGACTATTTTATTTAAGATCTTCTTCAAAGAAGTCTTTTACGTTTGTTTGCTGCTTGGAGTTATCCCCCAGGGTATATATTCCATTCAGCTTAGTGCTATTCTAAAATTGGTATATTTTAGCTGTTAACATACACGATTCTGCTGTATAGATTAGTATAGTAGTTTTGTTTTTAATTTTCTACCTATTTTAATTTTTAAGATTTCTCTCCATCTACCAAATACCATTTTATTTTTTTACAGATATTTTCTGTTTGACTATTTGATTGA